>JAJMLK010000365.1:0-10510 GCA_030564145.1 Williopsis takata
CCCCCTCCTCCCCGATCCCTCGATCCCCGCGGATAAGCGACTCTTTCCGTGCGTCACACCCTTTCCCCTCCGATAAAAAAAAAAAAAACGGTTCTCCTGATAAGCCAAAAAAGAGAGCAATACAAGGGATATAAAAAGGGGCCCCGATCTGTCTCTCTCTCCCCCTCTCGCTCCTTACTAAAGAATTATGATGTTATATACATATAAGATAAGTTTATAACAGAACAGAATTGTTCAGATAAACACAATATATATACACAAACACATAACACACAAACACACACAACACACCAGCACACAGGCCAAAGAAAATGACAGTTACATCACCACTCAGCATTGTGGTCATAGGGTTTGGACTAATCGGTCCACGCCATGCACAAGCCGTTGACGAATGTCCAACGACACACTTGGCCGCCATTGTTGACCCATTTAGAACGTCAACCAAGAGACACAAGGCCCGTTCTCAATTCCCATCGGTACCGCAGTTTAAGACTTTGAAAGATCTCTTTGACTCTGGGATCCACGTTGACGGTGCCATCGTGTGTACCCCAAACCAAACGCATCTTGCCGTGGCAAAACTTCTCTCAAACCACCGAATTGCAATGCTCATTGAAAAACCAATCTCTCCAGACGTTGAAGATGCATTGGCTATCAAAAGGCTCTCTGAGGAAACGGGTATTCCTATGATTGTTGGCCATCATCGTCGTTTCAACCCGTTTGTACTAGCCACAAGGGAGCATTTGCACCGCTGTGGACAAATCATTGCTGTTGATGCCGTTTGGTGTTTGAAGAAGTGTAACTCATACTTTGACCAGACACCATGGCGTTCCTCTAAGGAAATGGGCGGTGGTGTCATAAACCTAAACCTCGTGCACGATTTAGATTTGTTGCAATACCTCTTGGGACCAATCAAAGCGGTTTACGCTGCCGAGTGCGAAAGAACAAGGGAGAAGAACGTTGGTGAGGATGCAGTTGTTGAAGGTGCAGTTCTAACACTAACGTTTCAAAGCGGTACCCGTGGTTCTTTTATAGTTTGTGACAACGTTATCTCTCCGGCAAACTTTGAGATGGGTACAGGTGAGAACCCGTTGATTGAAAAGAACCAAAATGGGATTGACGGTGTCTTTTACAGGTTTTTTGGAACAAAGGGCACGTTAAGCGTACCAGACATGACGTTATTCCACCAGGATGGTCAAAAGGATGCCGGTTGGTGGTCTTCGATCTGTAAGGAGACACTTGAAGATGACGTTGAAGGTGTTCCATTTGCACTACAAGTTGAGCATTTCGCAAAAGTTATGAAAGGCGAGGAACAACCAAGGTGTACTGCTGATGATGGAATCAGGGCGATGCTGGCCATCGAAGCCGTGGTAAAGTCCTTGGAGACAGATATGCCGGTGAAAGTTGCCCAGTATTGATTTGAAGTTTCTGTTGATTTTTGATTTTTGATTTTTGATTTTTGATCACTTCTTTTTTTGCTTATAAGAACAACCATGCAGGTAGCATTTTACATACCCTCACTTACCCTCAATTGGTTCTTAAGAAAAAAATAAGAAAAATAAGGAAAAGATGTTGACAATAAGACACACATACACAGGCTACAACAACTGCAACGAATATATATAACTAACGAAGGATAAATAATGGTGGATATACAAATGGGAATGGATCCTTTTATTTTTTTTCTTCTTTGCTTTATATGTGTAATACATATTGTAGATGAAACAAACAACCACAAAACAACAAAACCACTGCCAAATTTCTTTTTTTTTTTGTCTTAAAAGCGGTCATCCGCGGGGGGACACTGCTGCACCGGCGGTTGTTTGTTTGTTTGTTTGTTTCTTTTTTTTTTTTTTTTTATGTGTCACACACACACACGCACACACCGAGGAGGACTTTAGCTCAAACTTTCTTTACAATCTTTCACACTAGCTCTTTTTTATTTATTTATTTATTCCAAACATCTTTGTTCTTGTTGTTCTTTTACACTGATTTCTTCTTGTGTTTGTGTTTCACTGTCCTCTCATTTGGCTAGTTGACCCCTCTCTCTCTCTCTCTCTCTCTCTCTCTCTCTCTCTGTGTGTGTGTGTCTATCGTTCTTTTGTCACTACTGTGAATAACAAGAGTCCATCAAAGCCACAAAGCCAAAATATATCAACCACACATACATCTCTAGTCCACAAATCAATACCAACAACAACAACATTTAAAACATGACATTATCGGTCTCAAACGTCATAGTTATTGGCTATGGACTCATCGGGCCTCGTCATGCACATGCAGTACACAACTGTCCCACGACAAACCTGTTGGCAATAGTGGAGTCATCTCCCACGGATGAACGCAGAGCACTAGCACAAAGGGACTTCCCCAATTCCCAGGTTTTCAACTCTTTGGAAAGGTGTTTACAAAGCTGTAACAATATCGATGGTGCAGTTGTATGCACACCGAATAACACCCACTATGCAATTTCCAAAAAGTTGCTCACCCATGGGATCAACGTTTTGGTGGAAAAACCCATCAGTCCAAACGTTGAAGAAGCTGAGCATTTGAAACGATTAGCGGTGCAGCATAGAGTTCAACTGTTGGTGGGGCATCACAGAAGGTTTAACCCGTATGTGATGGCCACAAAGAGGCATCTACACCGTTGTGGCCAAATCATCGCGGTCGATGCCGTGTGGTGCCTAAAGAAGTGCGACGAGTACTTTGAACAGGCAGATTGGAGAAAGTTCAAGTCACAAGGAGGTGGTGTTTTGAACATAAACCTCGTGCACGATTTGGACCTTTTGCAGTTTTTTTTGGGTCCTTTGAAACAGGTTTATGCCAGCGAGGTTTCAAGAACGAGACAGACTTTTTTTACCACGGATGATTCAGCGGAGGAAGGTGCCGTTATCCATCTGACGTTTGCCAATGGTACCCGTGGTTCGCTTATAGTTTGTGACAACGTTATTTCTCCGGCAAACTTTGAGATGGGTACCGGTGAAAACCCTTTGATCCCACAGTGTGAAGAGAGCGTTGATGGTGTCTTTTACAGGTTCTTTGGAACAAAGGGGTCTCTAAGCGTGCCAGACCTCAAGTTGTTCCACCAGCCGGGGGAAAAGCAAGGATGGTGGGAAAAGATTGAAAAGGAACACTTGAACGAAACCATGGATTCCATCCCATTTGCATTACAGATGGAGCATTTTGCCCGTTGCATCCAAGGTGAAGAAGAACCACAGTGTACAGCAGACGAAGGTATCCTCGCCATGAAGGCTGTGGATGCAGTTGCCAGATCATTGCAGTTGGAACTACCTGTGCAGTTGTGATTTTTGCCTGCAGAGTAACACATTTCCTTGTGTGTACTCTCCTTGCAAACACACACACACACACACACACTCTCTCTCTCTCTCGCCCTCGTCCCCCCCATTGGTCTGATTTTAGTACCTTTCACTACATGTGCATCGTGCAGAACGTTTGTAATATCGATGTAGCCACTGTGTTATATAGGTCTCTATTATTTTTTTGTTTTCTTTCGTTACGCGCGTGTAAATTATGTCCATATACATATATATATACAGACGTACATTTGTGTGGATTGGATTTCCCACAAGTTTAACCGCGACGCGTTTTATTTTAAAAGCCCCTACGCGTCTAAAGAGAACGCGTAGGTGCAGCTTTAAAACGGCAACAAGACAAGAAAAAAAAAAAACAACAACAAGACGCGCTCGCTAAATTAACGATGGATAAGGGCCCTAGTTGTTAACGACATATTCGTGAAGGTTCTATCTGTTTCGGTATATTGTGTATTGTTGTTCTACTCAGTATTCAAAACAATAGTGTAGTAAACACAATGTACCTAACAGCCCACTTCGCACTTACAAGAAAAGAAAACCACATCCTCCTCACACTCCTAATTCATACCATCCTCACACCTCCCCAATAAAAACGGGCGGGAAGAGTTATAAATATATATATATATATATGTACATACAAATCTGATCTAATCTGACCAAACAGAACCAACTACTCAGTTACCTTTTCAAATATATTTTATCCCCTCTCCCCCATTGCAATTAGGTTGGAAAAATAAAACGCGGTTTCCCAAACAAAAACAAAAAAAACAAACCGCGTTCCCAAACGCCCAAAAAAGATACGCGCATGAAATGGAAGGAGTTTATGTATATATGTGCTTATGTATGTATGAATTTATGTATGTATGTGTTAATGTGTGTAATGCTGCTGCTGCTGCAATGCGAAGGGGTCTTGCGAGAAATGTAAACAAACCGCATGCCATTTACAAAGGGGTGGGAGGGGGATAGGGGGATAGGGGAGGGAGCGCGCGCGGTGGTTAAATTTGATGCATGTCGACTCCTCCCCATCAAAGGAAACCATAAAAGGGGACCAACTACCCACTTTGTTCTACCTTGGGATAACGAAACAGAACCCTCTGACATTTGACCAAAATTTATTGCTGCTCTTTAAGAATTACCCAAGACAGAGAAATGTCCCTCACCATGTCCAGACCAATCAATTCCACAGAGCTACCACAACTGCAACTACTGCCACAACTACCACCGTTGTCCTCGTTGCTCAATTCTCCAAGACACCTTTCAGTTCCATCTTCCCCAACCGATGTGTCCGCAATGGTGAACCCATTGGATATGAAGACACCAATGAGGTTACCATCGTTCGACTCATTGCAGTTTGACACTGTCAAGCCAATGTTCCACCATTCCCACTCCTTTAGCGGGGTGAGCACAAAGACTCCTGTCCCATCATCCTTTGCAACAATGCCAACTCCAAAATCACAACTTCCACCACCAACAAAACCATTACAGCAACAGCTTCATCAACAAGAAGTGCAACAACCACAAGAAACCTCTCCACTGGTTGAGAAGAGATCTTTCGCCTTCATCTCGCATTCCCCTTCAACGTTCCCATCCCAAGAACCTGCCATTGACAATGCCCAGTTGGCGCGTCGCAAGCGTAGAAGAACATCTCCTGGTGAGTTGTCCATTCTACAGGCTGAGTTTAGCAAGGGTCAAACACCCAACAGGGCAAGAAGGGTTGAGATTGCCTCAAGGGTCAACATGACCGAAAAGGCTGTTCAGATTTGGTTCCAGAACAGAAGACAGACGTTGAGACGTCAATCGAATACCCAAAGGGAAGTGCACCACTTGGATCTACCAGCTGCTCCAATTCCACACTTTACACAGCAACCAACAGTGCATTCTCCACCACAGTCTTCTTCGCCAATTGCAACAACAATGGTTACGCCTTCTCGTCCACCTCGTCATTCAAACTCGAATGTAAAGTCCCCAACGACGCTTACTTTCCGTTTGACCAAGCACAGCAACACAACAGCTTCACCGGAGGCTGTTATGACTCCGGTAACGCAGGCTTACAGAACGAGGCAGAAACCAGTGATGCGTGTCAACTCACAACCAGCCACTTCGGAAACACACTCGTCACCTATAAACAAGGAGAACCGTTCGCTACATTCGAGTCCCCAGAAGGACCTTACCCAGTCGTCACCTTCAAAGAGAACACCACTTGGCGAACTGAGCTATGACGGACATTTGAAACCAAAGACGAGGGACGACGACGCAGTGGCAAACCTATTGAGCTTGAAGAACTTGATCCAGTGATAAAAACAACAACAACAACAACAACAACAACGATGTATTATGTATTAGCACTTAATGAAATGAAATGAATGACCTTTATGGAAACAACCAGGAATGATGTAGTGTAAAAGAAACACAACTTAGCAACAACTTTGTTATAACCAATTTTGTGATTTCATAAAGTCATAGATCTTGGTAGCCTTTACAGGATCAATAGCCAAAACTTCCCTGCACACCTTCTTCTTCATCACTCCACCGGTCTTCAAACTCTCGCGGAAGAGGGTTTCCTTTATGGCAATGTATGGTTTTGGCAACATCTTCAACTGAAGGCATAGCTCTTGTTCATCTATACTTAGCAGTTGAAAGTCGTTGGCAGATTGGATATCTGAATACGTCAATGGACGGGTACGCTTACCAGTAGAGTCCTGTAATTTCGCCTTAACAGGGGCATGTTGCAACGAATTTGCCGTGTGTCTTGAACCGTTTGAAATTCCATACCTTTGCAAATGTTGTGCCCTTGAGGTCTTGTCCTTCTCGTATTTCATTCCAGCGTCAACAGTTGTTATACCGTTACGTCTCCATTCTTGTAGTTGAGCCAGACGAAGACGGCAGTGCAATTCGCTGAGCATATCCTTGTTGAACTCTTCGAAATCTTGAGGTGTCATGACACGGGCATATGCCTTTGCCTTGTTGTACAGTTCTCTCTCCTCTTTCGAGCGTTTTTTATCCAAAGCAGCGAGTTTTCTGTATTCCATCATGTTGTTATCAAATAACAACCTCTTCTTCTCAGCTCTTGTCGTTAGGCGAGAGTTGTAGATGTCCAGGATGGCCAGTTTCAACTCGATATCCGTTGTTTGGTCATCAGGATCAAACAGCATATCCTTCACGGTTATTTCAGCCTCATTTTCAAACTCGTGCTCAAACTCCAAACGACCAGGCATGAAGCCTTGGATATCGTGACATAACGGAACAGATGCCTGTTGCTTTCTAGGTGGTGGCAACGGGGCATTGCGTCTCTCGTCAATCCTCAGTTTTCTCTTCCTACCCAGTTCAGTGGCACTCACATATGAGAAATCCTTATCCATCTCAGGAAGGGGGTAATCACGAGAGTTTAGGTATATCTCTTCGTAATGCTTACCAACCTCTTCCTTGGAACGGCCACCAATGTGATCGGCAACTTCTTGCCAATTACCAAGACCTAGAGTTTGAGAACCGGTGATCAACGCCAATTCTTCATCAGCACCCCAATCCTCTTCAAAAATTGGGTACGCATGCGTTTCAATGACCTTGTAGTCATGGTACGGTTTGTGGTTCCCAGTGTACAAACCTTGTGAGAAACATGGAACGCACAAGTCATACTCGGGACAGATGGCACACGTTATACGCACACGGTTTGTACAATCACCAGAACAAACATCACAGTGGAACTTGTTAAGTGCGGACATTGTTTTGCTTGTTGTTTGTTGTTTGTTATTTGATGTTTGCGGTTGAATGCAGGATGGTATCAGTTAATGATGGAAACGGACTTGATAAAATAACGTATGCGTGACAATAGACAGCGATAATGGCAATATGACCAGATATACCTATGTATAATATGCTGTATGTATTACTTTAGACTCTTCTATCTGAGTAGAATACTCTCTTGATCTACGCTTTAATGTTTTGTTGGTTGATCAATACTGTCAATCAATCAACCAAGCACATATATACACCACTCCATACACACAAACAAACAGAAGAAAGTGGAAGTAAACGGAACCCAAACCAGCGGGCGTGCGCCCCCCGCCCCCCCCCCCCCCCCCCGGGTCCGGGAAGCAGAGGGGTGGGTGGTGCCTAGGGCTTTCAGAGGATATCCTTGTCATGTGATTATTTGAAAAGATGGATTTAGGGCTAATGAACACCCGCACATCAAGTAGCCCATACCAAAAACAAAAGTGACTCAAGTTTTGGACTTTGATATTCAACACCCGCACACCAACTCATGACCCACGCAGCACGACTTCGTAAGCGCTTAGCTAATAATTCTTCATTTTCGGCGTGTTTGCTTATGTAAAATAGACGCTGGTCGCGCATGTGTCGCTTCTCCCCTCACCCCTCCCAAGCGCTGTTGCATTGCGAAAAATTGTTGAAATTGTTCAAGTTCACACTTTTTGCAAGGAGTTTGATAGAAAGGACATCTCAACAGCTGATTATACAAAATGGTATGTGGAATGACACAGAGGTGATGGAAGAGACGACTGTACAATAGCAGACTTTGATATGATGTGTTTTACTTCAAGAGGGGCAGACCGAGAGTTCCAATGAACGCAGTGAAGGAACACAAGAGACGACACAGTTTACATGCTCCACCCCACCAATCATGAACAACGAATGATACAGGCATCAGAGAACCACAAGAACAGAAGGAGAGAACAGAATTATATATATGCGACGATGGGATCAAATCAATAGTGTACACACTAAACCACCCATGAAGTTTCATCATATTGAGGTTCAGCTCTATATCCACAGATGTGTTTTTAATCTATCAATCAACCTCTAACGCTACCGATCGGAGCGAAATACTAACTACTTATTCAGGGTCGTGTTAGAACAAAAACCGTCAAGAGAGCTTCTAAGGCTTTGATCGAGCGTTACTACCCAAAGTTGACTTTGGACTTCGAGACCAACAAGCGTTTGACCTCTGAGATTGCTGAGATCCCATCCAAGCGTCTTAGAAACAAGATTGCTGGTTACACCACCCACTTGATGAAGAGAATTCAGAAGGGTCCAGTTAGAGGTATTTCTTTCAAGTTGCAAGAGGAGGAGCGTGAGAGAAAGGACCAGTACGTCCCAGAGGTTTCCGCTTTGGACTTGTCCCACACTAAGAACCAGTTGGAGGTTGACCAGCAGACTGCTGACTTGGTTAAGTCCTTGGGTTTCAACTTGCCAATCTCTGTTGTTGCTGTTTCTTCCCAGAGAGGTGCTGAGAGACGTTTCAGAAAGAGAAACTAAGTTGTTTTGTATAAAAATCGCAAAATTTAATCATTGGTTAAGGTAAAAAAAAAGAAAGCTAAAAGCGTGTGTGTGTGCGTAGCTATGTAATTTGATGAATTTCGGTCTTCGTTGGTAAGGACAATGGAATCAACAGTTGATGAAGGATTTAATCTCCTCACCCAATTTCTGTAACTTCAACAATTTGTCTTTAATCTCACCATCCTTGTTCTCCAACTTGGACCCATGTGCATTCACCTTTGCAAAGATACATTGAAACTTTACGTTGAGGCTCATTCTTGCCATGATAATCCGTCTTGTCAACTCGTACTGTTTGTCACACAATTGAACGCCTTTTTCAACCCACTGATCGAACCCCAATAAACCGACTTTGACGTATTCTTCCCTCAACAACAAGTCATCAACGCTCTTAAACACTTCGTTCAAGTTTTCCGTATCTTTACTGCGGTCAATGATGGCGGTGATCACTGGAGTGAATGGTGGTGGTGGTTTAATAATTTCACGTTCCGTTGCCTTGACCACTGGTACATGATGTTGCCTCTTTTCCGGGGTTGAGGAAGTGACAGGTCCACCCGTGTTGTCCTCTTCGCCGTTCTTGTCAGCATTGCCAGCAGCGGAAGGAGTAGACGAAAGAACCATCTTGGGAACTTGCTGCTTCTTCATCTTCATCTTCTTCTGCTGTTCAACCGTACCGTCATTCTTTGAACCCGATCTCTTTCTCGTTGGAGTCTCATCTAGGTCGCTTGTAGAATCCAACGGCAAGAAGAACTTGGAAGACTGATCAATAACCGCGTGCCTATCAATTTGCTTAATTGACGGCTTGGTAAGCTTTTCAACTGGTGTTATTGGGGTTTGCTTTTTTGAAATGAGGCCTGGTTCAGACTTCACCTTTGGGTGATTCTTTGTAGGCTCTAATTTGACCCTGTTGATGGTGGCGCTAGCCAGCGGTTGGTTCCTGAATAGAAAGCGAGAGAGGGTTAATATATGCGTAATTGGTCTGCTTATACAGCACCTCAGCTATTTGTAGAGATCTCAGTATCAGACAAACATTGCAGTTGACATCTTTCTGTTTGCTTTGAGCGTGGCGGTTATTTTTCTGATGTTATGGTACCGCTGGTTGGTTAGTGGTGAATGATATCAAACAAACAAAAACGTTTTTGGTTAGTTATACGGAACTTTGCGGGAAGGCCGTCGAATAAATGAAATAATAACAGTTTTAAACATATTAACTGGTACAATACAACTAACAAGCACACTAATAGTGACACAGCACATTAACAATGCTAAGATTTCATCAAACCGTCTGGTTCTTTGGTATGATCTCAGTGTTACCCTTTGTGCACAGGAGGGGGGAATTATCTGTTGCGCAATGATATGATATCTACATAGCCGACTTCTTCTTTGTATCACTCGGTTCATCTCACACATGCTACAATCATTATGTATATGGGGTTGGTAGCTCTCTGTTGTCCACCCTGTTTTTTTTTGTGTCACGACTTCTGTTTTTGTGTCACCTAGCGCGGGGAGGATGGACCCCCGGGTGCACGCATGAGGTGGTGATGGTATGTATATTGTAAGGAAGGTCTGATTCGTTGTAAGGATTTTTAAATAGTACAGATAATTACAACACACATGACTAATGACAGAGCAGACTCCATGGGCGCTCCATGAACTAGCAGAGTACCCCACCCGAAGGAATCCAAAGGTCGGATGACCGATTGCTGCCCCATTCCCTACCGATATAAATGTGCGCACGCACAACCATCGGCAGCAACGTTCTAGATCATCTGTCGATCAACGACAACTCTACTGCGCCTCCATTTTTTCTCTTTTGCATTTCCAACACTCCTATCTAGAGATGGTATGGGGTGACTTGGTTGACTTGAGTGATTGACAACTCTACATGGGGG
>JAJMLK010000366.1:0-10446 GCA_030564145.1 Williopsis takata
CCCTCCCCCCCCTCCCCGCGCTCTCCTCTCATATTTAATTCTGTGGTGTCGCGCGCACGTACGCAATTCCACTTAACTTGCTTACATAATATATGTCTTGTCAAAACGTAAACAAAGGGAACCAAAAGCCAACCACAAAGAACCAGGCAAACAACAGCAGGCATTTGAAGGAGTCCATAGCTTGGTTGATTGGTGAATTAGAGAGGAATATAACTTAACAATGCCACCAAGAAGATCCAGAAGAGTTGCAGCAGTAGCATCAAACCCAGCAGCAAAGGCAACAACAACAACAACAACGGTACCAGATGCCAGTGATGAAGATAACCACTCGGATGACGATGTGGTGATGGGGAAGGATGTCCATGAAGAAGATGATGACAGTGACAGTGCTGTGGTGATCTTAGATGAAAAGGAAGTTGAGGATGTGAAAACAAAATCCAGCAAAAAGCAAAAGGTGTCCAAGCCGAAGAAGAATAGGAGCGTGGGTACTGCGCCGAATAAGAGAGGCACTGCAAAGACCCCACCAACGCAAGATCCAAAGTCTCTAAGGGAATTAACCTCCATAAAAGATAAGATCACCAGAACCTTTGGTCACAATAAGGAGAAGCTTATTGAGATGCTCAAATTGAGAAAGGAATGGTCCAAATTGATGTTTGAATTTGACGCTGAGATGCTCTCGGAACCGCGTGAATCTACCATGCCATTTGATCTCCGAGTTGTGAAAACCACAACCTTGACCAAACCACAGCTCAACTCAAAGTTTCCTGTAGAACAGAGAATGGTTAATTTGCAAATAGACGATCAAGAGTCACAAACCCTATCACCAGGAGATTCTCGAAGGGCCACAGATATTGAGGTCATAAGCACGGGTACAATGATCACGGATATGGCATGGTGTCCAAGCAGGTCTGATGAATTTCAAATATTGGCAGTTGCAGTTTCAAATGTCCTAGATAGCTCTGTGGACTCCAAATTTGCCATATCATCAAGAAATTCGTACCCTTCGGCTTTCTATATCTACGAGTTCAATTCCAAATCGGCCCAACTCAAGCTTCGAAATGTTCTCATTCACAACTGGGGTAATGCCTGGGACTTGAAATGGGTCAAATCTACGTCAGGACTGGGGTGTCTGTGTGCAGTGTTTAACGATGGTGACGTCAAACTCGTAAATTTGGGAGATTTACAATCACAATTCATTGAAATTGTGGAACCTTCAATGATTTGCCATATTGAAGGACATATGCTCACAACTTTTGACATTATCGACGATAAGATCATCTGTGGCACGGATACTGGGTACGTCGTGGAATTTGTTCTCAATGAGCAGGAGCCGTCTTACTTTTTCCCAAGACACACAGAGTACATATTCTCTCTCAGGGTTGGAGACACCAAGTTTGACGAGCCAATGATCTTCACGACAAGCTTGGATTGTACAAGTGCGCTATCATCTCTAACTGACTTGAAGACATCAGTGGCAAAGCTGCCAAAGTCAAAGACCATGGCTTCTACCGTTGAGTTTTGTCCAACTGTTTACTCTTTCATCTATACTGACAATCCAAATGCGGCAAAAGTCATTACACCTAGAGCATTTTTTGCAAACTTTACAATCGCCAAGCATGATGGCTCTACTGAATGTGTCTCATGCTCAGATATGCATCCAATGGTGCTCACTGGCGGTGCTGATGGAAAAGTAAAGCTTGCGAATGCCGTTAGAAGAACTCTAAACGCTGCAAAGTCAGAAGTTGGATCACACCGTACAATTACTCTTTTCCAATTGCAATATGGTGCAAATGAAGATAGATATAGGTTGGTGCAATCTTTGGACGTGGAGGATGTGTTAAATGATGTAAGTACCGTGGAAAATGTCTATCCTTCAAATGTGAGCGTCACTAGTGTGAAGTGGAATGTCAACAAGAACGCCGGAAAATGGCTAGCTGCTGGTACAACGTCAGGATTACTTGTGATACGAAAACTATAGATACAATTTATAGCTGTTGTGGTATTGATGCTAATTATGAATCCCTAATACGTTGGTAGAGTAGGGTCGACTTTTTTAGACCATTGATGAAGGCCACCTTTTATATCCTTCGACTGTAAGTCAAAGTTGTCATTTAACAGCCTTGTGGCGTACTGGGAGTCATTACCGAAACGGCAAATTGTATAAATTTGTTTAGAAGTGTCAAATTGTAACTCTTCTTTGATTTCGACTCTTTGTAAGGTATCCAATGGGATATTTATCGAGTTCGGGAGGCTCACCACTTCAAAGTGTTCAACTGGTCTCACATCGATTAGCACATGGTCAGTGTCCAAGATTTTTTTGTACTCTTCCACTGTAATTCGTTCTTTGGGATTTAGCACATCGTAGTTTACCACGCCACAGAATTCGGCATAGTCAATATCTCGAGAAGTTACCATATCTTTGGTGATCTCCCCATTGCACGAGACACATTGTGCTTTTCTCCCTCTCATCTTGAATGTCTTGATGCTCTGCTGATCGTAACCAGAGAATATGGATAAGAATGGTTTAAAGTTTTCCATACTCCAGAAGCCTGTTATGACCTTGATAGCCTCTAGGGCCATCATTGTTCCCATCAAACCAATAACTGGGCCGATGACACCTCCATCTTTACAGCTTGTCACACTGTTTGGAGGCGGAGGGTCTGGGTAGAAACATCTATAGCATGGTCCAATGTTTTCAAAGTTCAATATCGAAAGTTGTCCTTCGGTCTTCAAACCAGAACCTGACACCACGGTAAGCCCTGAAAGGACCGCAACGTCTGAGATGAGGTATCTTGAATATGGCGAATCGGTGCAATCCAAAACCAAATCGTAGTCTTTGAAAATGTCAAACGCATTCTGAGGTGAGAGTCTCTCAGAATAAGTCTCAACTTTTACTTTGGGGTTTAGTTTTTCGATAAATTGTCTCGCGCTTTCGACTTTGAATTCTCCAACAAGATCTGTGGTGTGCATCACTTGTCTGTGCAAGTTGGACTCATCGACGGTATCACCATCTACAATTCCAATCTTGCCCACGCCTGCACCAGCCAAATACATGAGCGCCGGGCATCCAAGACCACCGGCACCCACGACCAAAACACTGGACTTCTTGATGCGGAGTTGTCCTTTGAACCCCACCTGTGGCACAATCATTTGGCGGCCATATCTGTGGTATTCATCGTGGGTCAGCCCGTTGATCTCTTCCTTCAGTTGAGAATTCTCCAACTTGAGTCGTTCAATTTCAGCCTTGAGCTCCTGGTCTTCACTGCTCATGATTTTAGGGGGAGAAAGCCTCTGGTCAAGTCTTGACTTGGAGTATGTGTGAAGAACCTCTCTCTTTTATTTCATCTGTTTTGATAAAATCGAGAGAAACGGAAAATTGTGTCAGACTCCTCCCCGAAAAGGCCACACACACAAAAAGGAACCCAAAAAACACCGAAATAAACACAAACATTCCCAAAAAGCGAAGCCCGAGTCTCTTTTACTTATTAAAAAAAAAAAAAAAAAACGCTCCTCTTCCCCAACTCATAAGTATAAACTTTGAGTGTTTCAAACGAGATAACTGCCAGGAACTAGTAAGGGAACTGCTGAGGTGAAGTTTTACAGATTTTCATAAGGTTTAGTCTCAGAAGATATAGGAATGGCTGTGACTAAGCAATTTCGTACAGAGTTGCTCCAATGGGCCCAGGATATGGGGTCTGTTATGTCTCCATATATCTCATTTAAGGATTCTCGACTTGGTGGAACCGGTGCCTTCTTTGAATTGAAGAAGTTCGTTCAGGATAATGGACCTGTTGATCTCGATGGCTATCAAGAGGTTATGAGAGTACCTAAGAAGCTGTCATACTCTCTGGATTCTTTCACAGGTGATCTGCTCCCAGCACAGAGGGAGTTCGATTCATCGATTGACAAAGATATACTCAAGCCATCTGAGGTCATTACAAGATTCCTCGAGAATTTCCAACATTCCTTTGAAGGCGCAATCGATCCATACGTAAGAGGTGGCCTCAATGAGACGAACATCATCGTGGGAGAGATTCAGATACTGATGATATTGAAGGAGATTCGCGATAAGTTAATTGTCCTTGACTCTAAGTGCAAGGTGTTTAACGAGTCTCCTTTTGCCCAATTGGACAAATATTTGGAGTTGCTGAAGAGAACTGAAGTTTCTGCAACAAAGGTAGATCAGTACTATGATGAGTACCTCGAGCTGTTCAAGTATAACGAGCGCGAGTACAGGCATAGAATTGAACGCATCAGATTTGATGCTATATACAAGACACTTGACAGCTTTGAGATTGACTGCAAAGACGTAGTGGATGATGTATTCTTGAGAAGAATTGAGCTTTCTGTGATTTCGAGACTATTGGAGATTCCAGAAGCTCTGCCAAAGAAAAACACGGAGGAGGACTCTCAAGACGAGGGAAAGTGCGGATTTTCCGTGTCATCAACGCTTGTTCCAATAATTGACTTTGTCAACCATTCAAATGATGACCTCAATGCCTTCTTTGACGTTGATACAACGACAAATGACATCCTTCTGAGACTCTATAACGCGGAGTTTGTCGACAAGGAGGACATTCCAGATCAGGTTGAACTCTTTATAAGATACTCAGACTATGAAGATGTTTTGAAGTTTATCCATGCATATGGCTTTATTCCAAGAAGTGTTAAAGTTCAACCAATCTACGAACATCCACTTGACCGTACATACTTGAAGGATTATGTGGTCAAATCTGAAATCAACGGGGAAGAATACGAACACAACTTGGGACTTCTGTTGAAATGGCTTCATATATCACCAAATGTACAGTTTGTGATGAACTACACACCACAGGGAGAGCTAGAAGGCGTTAAGATGAATCTCGACGAAAACTTTATCGTCTTTGGGTTTGTCAAGGGGCTAAAATACCACAAGGACGCAGCGTTGGGTATTGTGAAGCATTACAGTGAACTACAGAACGATGACTACATTGCGGAGCTCTTGAAACTTGAAGAAAGCGATGCAAACGATGTAATTGGTGGGTATGACGTGATTCCATACTCCTCAGTGTACATAGATGGGGCTGTGAGCATAGACTCATTGGTGAGCAGCGTTCCAGATGAGGAGATCAACGATTTGATGGTGATATTTATTGAGTGGTTTAGCGAATACTCACTCACAAGAATAGCTACTCTGGAGGACACATTGTCCAAGTTGAAGGAAACAAGCTCCATTGTGTATCAGTTTGCTCAGTTTGAAAAGAAACTACTGGAAAAGTTCACCGAGCAGGTCTCAAAGGCAAAGACTGACGATGAAAAGTTGGAGCTGATAATAGGTGCTGAAGACCTTGATGAGGCTTGGCTAAAACATAGACTGAGACCCCGTTCTGTAAAGACTGAGGATCGTGTTGAGCTCTATTCCAAATACGTGGCGCAAGAAGTCGAATTGCTGAATATTAAAGACATAGAATAGTTATATAAATGACATGCCCAGCCAGTTTAAAGCATCTTATATTCGAATGTAGTTTTCTTTTTTGTGCCCGTGGTTCAATCTGAGTGTTACCCGGTTTTTTTTTTTGGCACATTTTTGGCGATGCTCTCTTCCTTTCGAGACAATTGGGTTTTCGCTAAGGGGAAGGGGTATACACACAGATACGTATTTAACCACCCAACTGTTGGATAAAAATGAGATTGAGAAAGGTGACACTGGTGCTATTTGCAGTGGCTCTTGTTATTGCCGGATATCTGGGGTTTGCTGAAATTGTTCTACCCAATGATAAGCTCGTACACTTTACCGTGTTTTTCCTCCTGACTGCACTGTTCTACTGGCTTTTTGACACGCAGAGTACGCGTGCGATAAGAAACATGACATTCATAACGTGTACGATATGTGGAGGTATTGGATCGGAGTTTGTGCAGGGCCTCTTACCCTACAGAACGTTTGACGTATTTGATATCGTGTGCAACATTCTTGGATCGACTTTGGCACTCGTGTTGTCGATCGTCTACCACAAGAAGTTGCTGGAGAAGCGAAGACAGCACAGATACGAGCAGCTTCGTAATTCAATACCAGCGGACGCTGAAGATGTGAATTTTGACATGGATGTTGAAAATCAAGGCTATAGTACAAACGATCTAAGCCGTTACACGAGTACCGAAGATTTAACACTGCCAACTGACAACGTTGAGTTGGAAAATCTTGGAAAAGATTAGCTACACATCTATATGGACGTTTTATAGCGATCCATTCCTCATATATACAAGAGTGTTACAAGTTTTTTTTCCCTTCCTTCCTTCTTCTTCAATTGAGCTTGATGTATGCTCTGTGAAGCATAGCAGCCTTGTGAATCTGTAGTCTCTTTTCATAGCCTGAACTCTTACCTTCGTAGGCAGAAATGATCTCTTCAGCCAATCTGACGGCAAAATCCTTACTTCTTCTCTTCTCGGAACCGTCAATGATCCAGAGAAATGCCCTTCTGTTACGCTGTCTGGCGTTCAAAGGCATTGGCACGGTCAAGTTCTTTGCAACTCTCGTCTTGAAAGTCTTCAACTCCATCAATGGGCCCATCTGGTCCAAGGTCTTTTTAAGAACCTCCACTGGGTCCTCTCTGAGCTGCAGTCTGACAATGTAGAGAGCTCTAGCCATAATTCTCTGGGCCTTGGCCTTCTTACCATCCTTCATGATCATATTCGTGCAGTGTAGAACGACAGAGTCTGTTTTTCCTGGGATTGGTTTGCCCTGAAGACTGTCAAACTTTGCCTTTTGCTCGGCACTAGGCTCAAACTTCTCCTGTGACAACTGCTGCATGTGTGGAGCCTCAAAGTCCGGAACACCTTCGACCTGGTAACGAGATCTGAGCTCCCTCACTGCTGCAAGCCAACTCTCAACATCCTCATCATCTGTAGAATTCTTGGTCACGGCTGGCTGTTGCTGTGGAGCCGATGTTGCCTCTGTGGAGTTGAATCTGGCAAGCACTGCATTGCGTGCTGGTCTTAGAAGAAGTGTGGTGGCTGTGGCCACTTGGGGCACTCTCACGAGGGATCTGAACATTGATGTAGTGGATGCACAAGAGATATAGCCGTGAAGGTTAGATGTGAAGGGGAAAATACCTTTACTGTCCTCTTTGGCTTGTACCTCGGTAGTAGTAGTAGTAGTAGTAGTAGATCTATGAAATTCTGTGTTACTATGCGGTTTTCCTCGAGGTCGTTTCGGCCAAATTTTCGAGATTTTTCAGGGCCGGGTAACTGGTTCTATGAGTAGCTGGGGAAACCGGGACTTAGAAGAGGTGTGAGGAGGGGAGACGACAAGTAGAAATGAAGGTTTGATTAACAAAGGAAGATATATATATATATATATACTGTAGTATTTTCTCTTGAAATTGAAGGAAAAGTCAACAGCGAGATGACTGGTGAGTGATGATTCTTGTAATGGTATTGAGGAAGGAGACTCCTCACGTTTGGGGAAAGGATGGGGTTTGCTAACATGAGAAAGAAATACTGTGTGACATTGTAAAGAACAAACAGTTCAACCAGAAGGATGTTTCTTGGAGAGATGTCATGGACAAAATTGAAAATAGGGTAACTGAGGTCCTGACACATGTATATGAGGAACCATTGGACAAGGAGATCCCAGACTATTTTCTGGATGGGCCATCGCTTACCATTTCAGAGTTAAAGACGCGCATCATGAAGAAGTTCAAAGAGAGATTTACAAAAGAACCACCATTTACTATATTACGATTGGCAGAGGTTCTCGTCGATCCCAAACTCATATATTCTACGCCATCAAAGTTTCTACGTGCGTTGGAGAAAATAATTTCAGCCAGCTCTTCTTCGGTACAGTTTCAGAATGACGAACAGACACCAACGTTGAAGAGCGAACTCACAACAACAAATGGCACAACAACAAATACAGGACAACCAGAGAAAATACCGGTAACTATTGGTGATGATACACAGACCATACTGCTAACGAGGATAGATTGGCTCACCGAGGCTGATATGGAGGAGATTGAAAGTGAATCGTACCTGATGCCATCGCCCGCGCATGACGATGAGATTGACAGTGATGAAACTAGAAAGAGAAAGATGGAGGAAGCAGACAACTGTGTCAAGGATCCTGTGGATGGAACCCCCGAGAAAAAGATTAGAGTTGAAGAGACCACAGAGACAGGAGAGGACAGCACGACGCCCAACGACGAGGGTTGTGCATCTCCATCAGACGATTTTGCCACAGATCCAATCTCTGAACCAGAAGAGGACGCGGATGAGCATCAAGATCCCGATGAAACACTACCAGAGGATAAGATGAATGACGATACCAAATTAGAGGAGAACCATGAGGGTTTAAAACAGATATCTGTCCTCCCTTCGATACACGACGACGAAGTTGGCGATACAAGCAGCGGTGAAGATGCAAACACAACGTTACCAGAGGATAAAATGGATGTGGATCAGTGATTCAAACGACACACACACACACACACACACACACACACTATCAATATATATATATATATATATATATATATATGTATACTACATCATCTAACGGATAAACTGTTGTTTATTATATACAAACTCGACAAAATCAACATAGAAAACAGTGTGTAACAAACAAAGACGACACCAGTCCCCCTCACGCAAAATGAATAAATCTTATTAGATCCCAAACAAACCAAAAAAAAAAGCAGAAAAAGATAAGAAGAACGAAACCACAAAACCAAGCACTAGATCTATTATAAGTGCTCAGCTATTATATTTTATATCTTCTTCTTCTTCTTCTTCTCTCCTGTATTTGTAACTTGATTTTTTTTTTCAATATGCATCAGAGAGGGAGAGTGGCGTGTTGGTGGTTGTGAGTTGAATTTGCAAACGTCTCCTTTTTTTTTTTTATATATGTGATAATGAAGGGTTTTTAAATAATGATAATGGTGTGTATAAAGGTCGTTGCAGCATGAATATGACAATTTTGTGGAAAAAGAGAATAGGAGACAAAAAAAAAAAAGTAATGAAAGGCATGAATGACAGACATACTAAATTTGATCACCATCTCATCATAGCGGTGCCGTTTCTCATTCTGGTGTAGTCGAGCAAGTCCTCAATCTGACCAGTACCAGAGACAGCAATGTCCTGGTCCCACAACTTGGCACCAGCCCAAGCCTTGATGGCGGCGGAGTCAACCTTCTCAATCTGGGCAAAGGCCTCGTCGAGGGTGGCTCTTCTACCTTGGGAAATAACCTTGGAACCAATGTCGTTGGCAACAGCCTCCTGAGAGTTCAAAGCAAAGGCCAACTTGTTCTTCAACAACTGCTTACCTCTGGCAATCTCAGAATCGGTCATGGAGATGGACAATCTGTTCCACTCCTTGGACAAAAAGTGGACAAAGTCGTCAATCTGGCCAATGTTGGTGATGTAGGCCTGGGCACCGAACAAACCGGCATCCTTGTAGGAGAGGGCAAAGTGGGAGTAGGAGTCAGCCAAGTGACCCTCGTTGACAACGCCGTTCAACTTGACACCCAAGTTCTTGGCGATTGGCTCGTTGTAGTTGTAAGAACCAAAGATCTCAGCTGCAACCTTGGCAACGTAGTAGTTGGCAGAGTTGGATGCCTCACCCTGTTGGGCAATGGCGATCCAGGCACCTGGCAAGGTGTCATCTCTCATTCTAACCTCGGAACCCAAAAACTTTGGCTGGGCAACCTTTGGGGCCTCGCCAGATGGGATTGAGAGTCTCTTTTCAACCAATGAGACAATCTCCTCGTGCTTAACGTCACCAGTGGCAACGATAACAGCGTTGGAGGAGACAAAGTTGTCCTTGTGGAACTTGGCCAAGTCAACGGCAACGAGCTCGGAAATAGTCTCGGAAGTACCTCTAATTGGCAAGGCCAATGGGGTGTTCTGGAAGGCGGTGTTGTGCAAGTGCTCCAAAACTTTTTCAGCGTGGGAGTTCTCCTCAAAGTACCCAACCTGCTTGGCAAGGGCATCTCTGTACTTCAAAACGGTAGCGTCGTCAGTCAACTCAGCGGCGGCAACCTTGGCGCTCAACAAGTCCAAGGCCTGTGGCAAGGAGGACTTCAAACCTTGGGCAAGGAAAGCAGTGTACTCTCTGTCGTTGTGGGCAGAGAACAACAAGCCCTTGGAGGCAGCGTCGGAAACGTTCTCACCAACGACAACCTTGTTCAACAAGTTGGAGACACCATTGTTCCATGGGTTCTCAGAGGTGGAACCAGCACCGTAGTAGAGACCAATGGTGGCGGAAGTGGCTGCTGGGTTGGCCTCGGTAGCAACGGTGAGGCCGTTGGTGAGCGAGGTGTACTGGGTCTTGGTGGTGGAGGTTGCAAAGGTGCGCTTGAGGATGGCACCCTGTTTGGTGGCACTTCTAACAGCAGAGAGCATTGTGTTTATATATATGCGTGTGTAATATGAACAGAGAGAAAGAGAGAGCGGAGAGGGGGGGAGGGGGGGGGG
>JAJMLK010000367.1:0-10318 GCA_030564145.1 Williopsis takata
GTTGGGGGGGGGGGCGGGGGACACACAAAAAAAAAGCGCCAACTCATCAGATTTTTGCCTTTCTCTTTCCCTCCTTTTTATATATAACGACATTTCAATATATATAACAAGGAGAGATATAGAGAGGTCGAGGTACAAACTAGGTAAGTTTTCCTTTTTTTCTTAATTTTATTTTGAAACCAAACCACTCGAGAATATATGACAGACTTTGAAAGTGTTACCCCTAGAGTGCCAGACTTTGAGCTCGCTGATGCAGCCTTCTTGCTCACCAAGCCAGAGCTCTCCCAGCGCCACCCACAGGCCAAGGAGTACCTCATAGAGAAAATCAAGACGGAAAAGCTCGCACCATTCTACCACTACCTTCACACTGAATACATCCCCGGAGTGCTTCCATGGGATGAATCACTTTACAAACAGCTGCTCAGCGACAACGAGGCTGAAATTGCACTGTTGAAGGAATCGCTCGAAGAGGTTGAAGAGAAAGACGAAGGCCAATTGGAAACCGCAGACTCGTACAAGAAGCTCGGTGAATTTTATGCAAAGATTGGTGACAAGGCAAACGCCTTGTCCACTTTGAGGAAGGCATTGGAATTGACCCCTTCCACAGGTGCCAAAATCGACATTGCCCTCACAATCACAAGAGTTGGTTTCTTCTACAACGATAAGCAATTCGTCGCAAAGCAATTGGACCAGACGAACAGTTTAATCGAAAAGGGTGGTGACTGGGAACGTCGTAACAGATACAAGCTCTACAAGGGTCTGTACTCGCTCTCAATTAGAGATTTCGAATCTGCATCGACACTCTTGATTGATTCGTTGGCCACTTTTACCTCTACGGAGATCTCCACATACGAACAACTGGGTCAATATGCCACAGTTGCCGGTGTTTTGACCTTGAACAGAGTGGACTTGAAGAGCAAGGTGATTGACTCACCTGAATTGCTCTCATTGCTCCCAACCCATCCAAGTTTGGAATCCATCACATCTCTCACCATCTCCCTTTACACGAGCGATTACACATCCTACTTTGAGTACTTGTTGCAAACAAACGATCAGATACTACTCCCATCGAGATATTTGTCGGAGCATGCCAACTACTACATCAGAGAGATGAGAAGAAAGGCTTACGCGCAACTGTTGGAGTCCTACAAAACTCTGTCCCTCAAATCCATGGCTGACGCCTTTGGTGTTTCTGTGGAGTTTTTGGACAACGATTTGTGCAAGTTTATCCCAAACAAGAAGTTGAACTGTGTCATTGATAGAGTCAACGGTATCATTGAGACCAACAGACCGGACAACAAGAATGCTCAATACCAGTTGTTGATCAAGCAAGGTGACACGCTCTTGACTAAATTGCAAAAATACGGTGCTGCTGTTAGATTGAGCGGTACATCTGAACGTGCTTCTTAAGTCATATAATCTACGAATGTGCTCTGTGGAGACGTAAAATGCGATACTTTTTTTTTTTTTTTTTTTTGTTTAGATATAACGATAGTTAGTTTTCCTCTTTTTTCTTTCTTTCTTCTGTGTTTATGTGACAAAACAATCTAGACAAAGTTCTTCTCACGACTGGAGAACAACAGTTGAACAACAGTAGCCTGCAAGACACTGACACCAACTGTAAGAACGATGATGGCCATTGAAAGGTAAACGACACGCGACTGCGTTGATTCCACGGTGGACATGTTTCTCCATTCTCTAGCTCTCAAGTAGTTCATGATTCTCTCAATCTTGTTCAAGTTTCTATCAATCTCGGAAAGAGAATGGTCAGCAACAACGTCTTCCTTGACACCAGTGGTGTTCTCCTCTTCTTGACCGTTTCCCAGCACGATTGAGAACTCAACTTTTTTCAAGTCCTTGTGTGGGTTGGAGAAGCAGAAGGAGTATTCACCCAAACCAAAGGTCTTGAGTACAAAGTCTGCAAACTTTTCGTCCTTTTGCTGGATGACTGAACTACCAGATGGAGAGATAATCTCAAAGTCCAACTCGAAGTTTCCACCTGTCAAGACTTGATAGCCAACGAGCAACGTGTCAGATTCATCGAGGAGTTCGTGGTAGATGCACTCCTTGGCGAATGGAGGCACGGAGACGGAGATCTTGGAGGATGCAAGCACGCTTGTAACGACAGAAAGCAGGAAACTTAACCAGAAGAGCTGCATTTGTGCTGTATATAATATAGATATTTCGATTCCTATATATATATATATCCGTGTGTGTGTGTTTGTTTGTTTGTTTGTTAATTATTTTTTTTTTTGTCGTTTCCGACGCGCTTTCTTCCTCTCTTTTTTTTCCCCTTCTTCTTCTTCTTTTCAATTCGTGTTCAACTTCTTCTTTCTCCCCTTGTGAAGACAACACAAAAAAAAAAAGGACCAAGTTAGTGAGAGAGAGAGAGAAGCAGGGAGTTTCGACATGGATTCCTCCCTCACATATGATAACTGAGTGTGTTGTTTCTATATGTACATTTTGAAAGGATCAATAAACGTTAAACAATGGAACAAGATTCCATAGATCACAACTGTCTCATCGCATTTGCAAATCTCTCTACCAAATGCACCACAAGAGGTGCGTATTTCTCAACCTCCCTTTAATCACGTGATACCAAATATACCCCCTCCCCTCGGAACTGCGTCCCGGAAGTTTTGTTCTCTGACACTCCAGATTTAAATAACAACATCAAATGTCTTGATTGATGGTTTAACATCTCTAAGTTGCATGTCTCCCTCTGTCATTTGAAAGGCAGATAGAGAATCCTTGGCAAGGAGCACAGGTATAGAGATGACATCTCGTATGAAGGATGCAGAGGATCAGAGCATCAGCAGGTATATACAAAATCTGGATGTGGCGAACGTTCTAGCCGTGGACCTCTCTTTGGAGAACCATAACTACATTGATCCTTCTATTGCACAGGCATATAGACGGACGTTGGAAATCCAGCAGAAGGAGGAGACGAAGCAGAAGAAGAAGAAGAAGCAGAATAAGAGCGGGAAGAATGACGACAATAACGAGAACAACAACAATACCAACAAAAATATGCTCCAGCAAGACGGACACAAGAACACGAGGACCACCACGATACCTGCTAGTTTCAACTCTGACTCCGTGAGATTTGACGTTGATGGTGTACCACCCATCCCACAGGGAATGGACCCACGGAAGATATGTCCCTTTTGTCAAAAGACTTTTTCTCATCCAGGATCTATGGGAAGACATCTAGACTTGAAGAAAGGATCAAAGGATCATCCAGAAGATGTGATTGAAAAGATGCGTGCAGATGTGAAACGTCGTGGCGACGCGGAAATGGTACGGGAGCGCAGAAGAATACGAGCTAGGAAGTACAACTCTAGGGAGGAGGTTAGACAACGAGTCAAGGAACAGAGAAAGGGAAGAGAACGAATTCAAAGGGTCAAGAGACGTGAAATCAAAAAGTTCTTTGACAGACTGGCCAAACCAAATCTACAACCACACCCAACATTTCCAAGGCTTGTGCTCTATTTCCTATCACCAGGGCAATGGCCACAAGATCCTCCAACTTTAGAAACTTACAGACTCCTCTGTGGTTCCCTCAATGAGTTGTTCCCGCCAAATGAAGACATGTCCTTTTATGACGATGTCATGCCCAAAGTCCATACAGCGTCCGAAACTTGGTTAACGCTATCAGATGAGGATAAACAGCACATTTGGTTGCGCGAGATTCGAAAAGCCGCTGAAGATGCCCTTTCAAACACAAGTCTTTTCGAGCTGAGAAATAGGGACGTTTACGTGACTAAAGAGGCTCATAGACAAGTGGAAAATAACGAAGACAATGACGAACTTGATGACGATAATAGTGATGCTAATGAAGAAGAAGATGAAGAAAATAAAGGGGTGGATGAAAGGAACTACTACAACCATGACGATTTGGCGGCAGTGGCAGAGGCAGTTGTTAACAACAACAGTGTAAACAGCTCCAACAAGGACCACAGCCATCTTGACCCAGACTTGATGAGTTAGTTCCTTCTTACCTTCTTGAATACGACAGATAAGAAGAAAAAATCATAAAAATTGTTCTTTAAACTTATAAAAAAAAAAGAGACATCAAAAACAAAAATCGCACTAGCTCTCGCTGTGGTAAAACTTCTTGAAGATAAAGTCAATCAAGCAATTTGTGTCAAACTTGGCCATTCCATCAAACAGAGCGATGTTTGACTTGTTCTCAAATTGATATTCTAGGAATTGATCAATTGTCAAAGTCTCCAAAGATCCATTTACCGCGATGCTAGAACTCTTGCAAGAAATGTTGAACTCACCAGGACGATCACAGTTGAACATGAAATCAATCTTAGGGAATGTCATGCCTCCAAAGAACGATGAAGTAGAAGATCCCAGGTTTTGATCCAGTCCACGTAGCTCCACCAGGATACCCTTCTCGTACAATCTTTTTGAAGAGTACTTATAAGCTCCAAACTTTGGCAACTTGCCAGATTTTTTGAGCTCCCTCTCGTAAAAAAATTGCTTGGTGAACGGTAAAATCCTCTTCTGCTTGGAAGGCTTTGACTGTAATTCAGCCATAGATTTGTCAATATGAACGTTGTACGCTTTCAACTGATCCTGAAGGAATCTATGTTTCTCATCCAATCTTACCAACGTATGTTGGGCAACAGTCAACTGCTTCTTACGTGAGAGACGCTGGTCATGCTTTGTTCTGATATCATTTGCAATGTCGTTCAACAATATTTGGAAGGAATTATTTCTTGTAACAAGTCCCATACTTTCCAATTTCAAGATTCTTTCAAGAGCAATCTGTTTCAGAGAGTGATATGAAATCTTTGTGAGATCACCCAAGAATCCCTGTCCATCGTTAACGTACTCGTTCACACGGTTTAATTTGATATCGTTTCTTTCAGTACTGATAATCTGCTTGAACTTGATCTCATGGATAGGATCGATCTTGGATCTCAGGAGATTGAAAAGATCATCATATTCATCCTGAACTTGAAGCAAATATAGAACACATCTTTTGACCTGCATAAACAAAGACTTTGTTCTCGTATCTTCAGGTGAAGTCTTATAACTCGATGGGTTCAAGTTCAACATATAGTGACCGTTCAACCTTGAAATATCAGTAGCATTATTGGATTTAATTTCAAATAACACTTCTCTCAAGGTATCATCAGACAGGGGCGCGATAGAATCAATAGACTTGGCAATGAGTTCGTTAATGGCAATCATATCGGAGATTCTCAAGGTCAATTTTGGTCTGTTATGCGCGGTTATGTCGTCATAAACTGTCATATTGTACACCGTGTCAATTTCCCCAATATCAATGATACTTCTGATCACGGAACGAATACCATCAGCAGAACTATTGATAAATTTGTTTAATGGCTGGAGATATATGTGTTCTGCACCAAATGGTTTCATAATAAACATCTGTACCAACAACTTGGAAAGTTCACGCAAGTTCTTAGCAGAGCTGGAGGCTGTATTCAATGGAACAATGCCAAATGAGCTAGGTGACTCGAATATTGTTCTAACATAGCCGTTGATCAAGACATACCCTGCATTGGCAAGATGATCCTGTTCCAATTGATGTGGAAATCTCTTCCTAGAGCTGCTATACGCACCCTTTGCCAAAAGCTTGATGTGGTTTGGCAACTTATCCAAGTTATCACTCAAGATTCGATAAATTTCTGATCCATATTCTCTCAGTTGTTGTAAATTCGAGATGAATGCAGCTTTTGTCATCTCATCTTCAATAGCCTTGTCAACTGGAATAATCTTTGGAGTGTTATGTGTTCTTTGGTAGATCAAAAGTGGATCGCTCTCAAATTCAAGATCCACGTCACTCAAGATACTCTCCACCATGGAACCGAATAGTTTATGTGCACTACTTTTCTGGGTTTCATTAAAACCATCTAAAAGTCTTTGCCAACCCGATGTGGTCTGCCTCTGAATATCATGAATAGATTGTGACTTTGAAATACAATCCTTAATCAAGCTGTCAACTAGAAGGATGTAAAGATACTCTTCTCTGGTAGGGAGTTCCTTGAATTGCAAGTTATTAAAGATCTTTAGGGCAATATCAACTCCTCTATAGTCTCCGTGGATCAACCTTGTTAAGTATGGAGGTTGAGTTTGCAATAGATAAAAAAACTTCTCGTAGAGCTCCATTCGGGTCTTTGCCCTTCTGTTCAAAGAGCTTACATCAACCGTGGAGATGTTCGACTTTGATTGAATATCCTTGTTCTTCTGAACCAAAAGTTCATCAAGAGTGATTTTGTTCTTTTGCAAGAGGGCAATTTTCAAATCCAATTGACTGAGATGCTTCTCTAAGAGTTCATTGGAACTGGTCTTTTCATTGATAGACTCTTTTAACCTTGTCAGTTTAACCTCTTCCTCAAAGTCAACATCACTGTCATTTAGCAAATAGCCAAATTTTTTGATCACGGACAACGGTGGGTTCTGCATGGAGATCAAGGACTTGTAGGCATTGCCCAAGTATTTTCCTCTGATGAAACTTTGGATTTTTATGACCTGTGTAAGATGCTGTTCATAGTACTTGATGTCTTCTCTTCTCATCTTATGATACATTGATCTTCTAATAAGCGATTGCAGCTCCACAATGTCTTCAATATTGAAATCAAGCTCATCCAAGACCAATTCAATTTCATAGCGTGAAAGAACACCACGGATCTGACTCTGTGAAGCAACGACTGAGCATGACGCCAATTCAATATCGGTCTTCAACTTTTGAATTCTGGATCTAGTCAGCTTACCCTTGATAATTGCACACAACTCATTCAACAAAGGCTCTTGATCATCCAGCACATCCAACATATTGTTCAGATTTGACCTCACTAGACCTGCACGGGAAATGGATTGCAGATCAACAATAGCCATACAATGCGATACCAAGTGCTCTTGGATCCTTTGTATTTCTTTTCTGGATTGAGAGCCCCGAACTGCAGATTGTACGATTTTGATTGCATCCTCAGACGTATGTGCCTCTCGAACAGATCTGTTCAATTTCTTATGCAACAAATGACGACGAGCCTCGGCTTGGAACTTTGTTATTGACGATTGAGACTGAATAATCTTGTCCGCTCTTCCAAAAACAATGTTTCGTCTTATTTTAGCTTGTAACTTGACAATCTTTGAGCTGTTGTAGGATAGTAATGTCTGAATTTTCTTAACGTCATTCCGAATCAGATAACCACGAGCGATAGTTTGGAACTCAACAGTCTTAACAGCAGGTTGTTTGACCTGGAGTGAAGAGATACGTAACCTTTGAAAATTTCCTCTAATTATTGATTGAAGATCCACGATAGTTGGTACAAGGTTGCTGATATCAGCCGTACTGGCTCTGAATTTTCTTAGTACAAGGGACCTTCTCACAAGAGATTGCAAGTGAACCACATTTTCAGCCATAGATTTGAGCATTATGCGATCAATAAACATGTGGTAACGGAAGATAGATCCTCTCGCCACAGATTGGAATCTGATGATGTTAGTCAAATATTCAGAGTCGGATAGTTTTTTCTGCTTCCTTGGAGAGGCGTTGTATTCTGAAACAAGGTTATTTTCAAGCCATGTCGTATCTTCAACCGGTGGTTTCACTTCAGGAATGGCTTCTCTTACCTTTCTTAGAGAGCCCATACTTTTTGCAGGGAATGCCGGTGTTGGAAGTGGCACATGCCCGTTAACATTGCCAAAGAAAGGACTCTTCAGAGCAGTCCTCTTCGTTGGTGAAGGTGATGGTGATGGAAGTTCCTCTGTCAAATTTGGGATTGCCAGCGTTTTCTGAGGGCTCATTGGGATTTCCCTACCAAACTGTTTATTCATCGAGTCAAAGTTTGGTAACTTGGCACCATTCAAACTGTTCTCCGACTTTTTGATGTCTTCTTCAGAGAACTCTTGCGCACCACTATGCTTTTCAATAGTTGGGGCATCATTCTCTTGGGACATCATGAAACTGAGGGCATGCAAACAGAAGATCACTTTTGGAATATCCTTTTGATCGTACAGATCAGTCAGTTCAAATCTAAAGAGATCAGGCATACGGATCATGTCGAGAAATTGGAAGAAGACGTTAATGTTCTCAGTGTGTTTGAATTGCAATTTTCCCGCTGGGATGATTTTCTTTACAAGCTGAGGCTTGAACTGCCTGGTGAGCTTTGCTAGAATGACACCATCTCTTAGAGCATTGGTAGCAAGGTCAGCTTCGGATGGGATATCTTCCCCGATAACCTTCTCGATCCACTCTTTGGCCTCACCAATTCTGCACAAATATTCATAACCCTTTTGACTAGATCTGTTTGATAAGGTCCATTGCGGAGCAGACAATGCCGTTTGTTTTTCCTTTTCCTTTTCAACTGCCCCTACAGACCTCTTCAACGGAGAAGGACTATCGAGTTTCAAATCAGCGAGTGACTTTTCCAGCTTTGTGGCTCTTTCGTTGTTTAGCACAAACCTTGCCATTACAGGCTTTTGTGTGTCTCCACTCTTCAAATTTGTTGGAGAAGTTGGTGGCGTGTTGACCTTGACGGATGGTTGGAGAGGAGTTCCTCCTCCTCCTCCGACCTGTTGTAGATTGTCCAGGTACCGCGAGGTGATGCTCTTCCTTGAAGACGATGACATCAATATTCGCTATAATTACTGGACTGAGCTCTTGTAGTTCTCTCTCTTTCTCTCTATGTATCTATCACTCTCTCTGAATCGTACTCTGAGGGTTTACAAATACTTTCTCTTCGCGGTTGTTCCTTCAAATTTCCCAAATTCCAAAGCCTTTGTTTACAAAAACTTTTGAAATCAAAACAAACGGGGCTTCTTAACCATCGGGGAGGGAGCGGACCTTCTTCGGATCTCCCCATCGGGGCTGCTCTGGGTTTGGGATGAAACAAGTGCCCTCTCTATATGAGGCCATCAGTAGTTCATCCCATTTTCATGTAATGTGAGTCTTACCCCTTTAAAACCATCATCATCATCATCATCAATGTATACCAACGTTGGAATCGATGGGGTTTGGTGGGTATTGGTCGTCCTAGTTACTCAGAAACATTCTAAGTGACACAAAGAAACTCCAACATCAAAGTTGTTGTGGTCCAATAACACCATATGCAGACGTGGAATACGCTGAATACCTGCTCAAATACGAATCTATACAGAAGCACACTATTGGTGGTGCCAAGAAGGTGACTATTACTGCCCCTCCGCCCTTCAAAGACAGCTCCTGTGTTTTTGTGGTTGGTTGTCAATGAACACCAGTACACAGTGTACCACAGATATTCCTATCGTTCTCAAATGCATCTTTTACAGACACACTGTCCTGCTCCATTGGTCAGGGTTATCAACGACAAGTATCAGATCTTCGACGCACTGATGCCCCACGGTACGTTCCCACTACAGCTTCCCAAAACACTAGTTGATGGTTACAAAGGACAGGAGAGGTGAGCGCTCTGCCCCTGGAAACATCATTCCATCCTCTACAGGAGCTGCAAAGGCAGTAACTACTAATATTCCAGAACTCAAAGATAAGATCGCTGGTATCTCTCTCAGAGTGCCAACCATTAACGTCTCTATTGTGGATTTGACTGTGAGAGGTCAAGAAATTGAGCAAGCCATCCCACGACGCTGGAGAGGGAAGGCTCAAGATTGTATTGGGTTATACTGATGACTTTGTAGCCTGTCTCTTAATACTTCAAATAAGACTCAAGATCTTGGATATTGGATGCAAAGACAAGGTCTGGAGCTGAATCTTCAAGTTCCTCAAGCTTCTCGTTTTGTATGACAACGAATACGGTTATTCGGCTAGAGTGGTGGGTGGACTTGCTACAACAGGTTACACACACATCTGATGATCTATAGTGTAGTCTCTTGATATTCAACACACACATTCTGATACTATCAGGCAGTTGTAGCAGCATGATTCGTAGCCATTTGGGCCCCTTTTGTGTAAGGCCATCCATGAGGGTAGGAATACTAGTAGTCATACACGGAACGTTCCAAATCTGTCTTTGTGTCAAGTTTAGTTACTTTTTTGGGCCATATGGAGAGGTGCTTTTGTGTCACCATATTCGCTTCTGATTGGCTAGTTCTACATGAGTCGTCTTTGTGGCTACTTGTCATGTCTATTTCGTTACGAATGACCAGAAAACTATAAAAGCCCATGCCTCCCCAATTTTTCTTTCTTCTTCTTACACCTCACTTCCCCCGCTCATCATTTATCATCACTCATCAACATCATCAACATTCTTGTATTTATGGACATGGGGTTAGACCAGTTAGCATCCGAGTTGATTGTGACCTGTCATTGGAATCCTGATAGATGTTCCCGTGTGTG
>JAJMLK010000368.1:0-10313 GCA_030564145.1 Williopsis takata
GGGGCACACGCGCGCGTAGTAGTAGTAGAAGTAGTAGTAGTATTAGCACTGACAGTAGTGGTAGTACTAGTTGTAGGGGGTGGTGATAAGAGACGAATTAAAGAACAACAACAACAACAACAACAACAACAATAAGGTAGTAGATAGTACAGAGGGAGGGGGAGTTCAAATGGAGTTTATCAGGGTTGCAAGAGTGGATGGAGTGGTGCTACACAAGCGTGGGCACCGCGTCCATGGGTCACTTCACCTGACAACGCACCATCTGATCTTCACGGTGCTCAATCCCAAAGCTGGCGAGCTTCGAGAGCTATGGATATGCTATCCAATGGTTGGGTCTGTCGAATGTTCCAAAGGTAGTGCTCTCTTGAGGTTGCTAAAGTTGATTCAAGGCGAAAACTTACAGAGTGACGACGTGTCTAATTCGACAATTGTGCAATCGCTCCCCAAGTTGTACGACTCTGACGGCGTTGAGTTGAACATCTTCAAAACTTCAACCTTGAAGATAAACTGCAAGGACTTCCAATATCTGTCGTTTGACTTTGTCAAGGAGCAAGACTGTATCGACGTGTTCGAATCCATCATGAAGTTGACTTGTCTATCGGAGACATCACAACTATACGCATTCATCTACCAACCATCGCCCCTGGAGAGGGCGTTCAATTCGTGGGATATTTACAACCCTTTAAGGGAGTTCCAACGCCAAGGTTTAGACTTTAACAACGAAACACAAGGATCTGCATCGAGTTGGAGGGTCTCTAACGTCAATGACAACTTCAAATTCTGTGACACCTATCCACAGACGCTGGTTGTTCCCAAGACAATTTCAGATAACGTTTTGACCCACGCGTCGAGATTCCGCTCCAAGAGTAGGATTCCTGCGTTGTCATACTACTACAAGGCCAACGGTTGCTCAATAACGAGGTGTTCGCAACCTCTTGTTGGTTTGAAACAATCGCGATCAATACAGGATGAGAAACTAGTTGATGAGATCTTTAGATCGAGCGAGAATTCCAACACAAAGACGAACATCGTTGTCGATGCAAGACCATTGACGAACGCAATGGCACAATTTGCCCTTGGTGGTGGTTCGGAAAACATGGACAACTATAGAGGTTCGGAGAAGATGTACTTGAATATTGACAACATCCATGTTATGAGGGACTCGTTAAACCAACTTGTCGAACTACTGGAGAATGTTGATCTAAGTGTAAAGATCTCCAAACAGGATCTACACAAAACGCAATGGCTCAAGTTCATCTCGTTGTTGTTGAACAACACCGACAAGTTGGTAAAGTCATTTGCATTGAACAACTCCAACGTGTTAGTACATTGCTCGGACGGCTGGGATCGTACTGCACAGGTGTCATCACTGATACAAGTTTGCATTGATCCATATTACAGAACCATCGAAGGGTTCGTTACATTGATAGAGAAGGAATGGATCTCATTTGGACACCGTTTCAACGAAAGATCTGGTCATTTAAGCTCTGAGAGCATTTTTAAATCACAACTTGACGATACGAACAACGCGATCAAGTCTATGTCATCGCATTTCAAGAGAAGAAGGGCGTTGAAGTTTACCTCGCCGATTTTCCACCAATTTTTGGATTGTATCTACCAGTTGACGCTGCAGTACCCTTCTGAGTTCGAGTACAACGAGCGATTCTTAAGAAGGCTGCTCTATCATTTGTACTCGTGCCAGTATGGAAACTTCCTTCATGACAACGAGCAGGAGAGAGTTGTATCGCAGGTGAGATCAAGGACTAGAAGCGTATGGGACTATTTCCTTTCCAGAAGGGACGAGTTTTCGAACAGGGCCTTCAAAGCAAAGGAGGAACTGCTCACACCAAACTATACCAAACTAAAGTGGTGGTGGCAACTCTATGGCCGAAGTGATGAGGAGATGAATGGTGTAGAGCCACCGCCACCAAAGCAACCTCAGAGCAACGGGGAGTCTGTGAACGTGGTGGAGGCTAAGTTTCAGGAGATGAGCGTGTCATAAGACGAGATTCCTACCAACCCATTTCGATGAGATGTTCCAATTAGATATGATTTTATGTACTATTGCAAATGCGACGTAGCGTTCCCTCTGCTGCTCAATTCTAGACGAGTAAATTTTGTGTCCGTGTTTTTGATTTTGTATAGTGTTTTTTATTTTTTTTTTTTTTTTGGCTCCTTTTTGTATAATCCCCCCCTTCAAAAACCCATCATCACCATTTTAGTGCCATGCAACTTTGAAGACAAAAGAGGCAAAACACCATCTGAGGAAGACGATTCAGAGAGGGATAATTGACCCCATAATATTCTCACGCACTGCAGGCAGTGGATATGGTATGGCGTGGCACAGGTGCCATGACAGACTACCGGCTCTCCATGTTCTGGAGGGCGGTGACTGGCAGGTCTGTCAGCCAGGATCAGCAGAATCAGCAACTACCACGAAATGATGATGAATCAGATATACCACAGAGAGAATACATTACCCAGTACCATTCTCAGAGTGATAATGACAGTAATGATAGCAATGACAACGACAAGCCAGATGATGGCTCTGAAGATGATGAGATTCAAGAACTTGTTACAACGTCTCAGTACGACCAGTCTATTTACGATGACACACCTCCAATATTCACACCATTTCAGAGGGCAATGATAGTTCTTGACAAGGAACGAGAAAAGCATGTGTTTGCCTTGGAATGTTCTTATCTCCTGGACTTCACAGCGCTCAAGAGCAGCTTTTGCACCCAATTTTTGAGATTCTTCAAATTGGATAACGGCAACTATTTTGTATTGCTGGAGCTTTCTGACTATGCCTCTGATGAAACAATAGATTTGATGGGAAACTACGGCTTCATTCCTTACTGCACTTCTTCTCGCTATTTGGAGTGCCCTTTAAAAGTATACGCCAGGATACCAAGACGCTTGGTGGGAGATGCCAATGACGCTTCAAAGTGGGAGGACTACTTTGCGAAATATGGCTCATTCTCTACTACTCTTGAAGATGGGGAATTATGTATACAGGGAAACGAGGATTTCATCGAAGGCTTGAGATGCTCAATACCATGGACTATCTGCAATAAAAAGGCTTACATCGAGGACAAATTCTCGCTTGAGTTATTCTCTTGTAAAGAGAGCGATCTTGAAATTAGTGATGCCGAGTCTGTTGGGGGAAAGTTGGCGTATCAGAACTCTCCAGTTATTGTGAAAAGGAGTTCCTTTGACGAGGTTTCAGAAGAAGAACAGCGCTTTGAGGGAAACATACCGATTAAAAGAATGGCATTTAGCAAATCACCTTGCAGTCCACAAAATTACCAAAATATGGATGCCGCTACTCTTTTGGTCGAGATGGAGGATGACATCAGAGACGATGTGGTGTCAAAGATCTCTGCGGCTACATTTTCGAATTTAATATCTACCCATGACGAAGAGGTCAGTGCACTTCGAAATGTCGAGCGCAAGCGACTGGATAAAAATCTGGGTGATTATGTTTTACCCGAAGAGCGAGAAGATGTGTTCCAAGATCTCGAAATCAATAAGGCTGAACTCCAAGATACCAAGCAATTGAATGCTCCGGTGAAGAATAAAATTATGTTGAAGGGCCCAGTTGCAGGATATTTTTCAAATCCAGATGATCATGTTGGAACTCATAAATTGCAATCCCCGATTCCAAATTCATTTCCACCACTAACCGGGCCTCCATCTACGTCCTTCAAACCAGATGTGCGTTCTATTGGAAAGCCGAGCAATAAAGATATTCCATCTTTGAATATCTTCCTAGATTATAGCAAACCTGGCTTTTCTGAAAATGTGGAATATTTGTGCCGTGCTTTTACTGAACGGTTGAGGAATATTGGTTCCCGCTACAGATATATCTATTGCAACAACCAGGAAAACACGAGAATATGTCTTGAGATGGCCACGAAGAAGGATATACACTGCGCTTTGGAACATCTGCACTCTTTTACATATAATGGTGGTATCGTTCTTGTCACTCTATGCGATGATGCCGTTGCAAAGGACTTCAAGGGGAAATCCCACATATGGGTTGATGCTGAAGAGGAAATACTATGATTGAAGACTTATGAAAACAAAAGGCCTTGATAATTAAGGGTGATGATTTCTGACAAGGTACAAGGATGCTGATGAATCAGAGGCTTTGGACCCATTGGCTTTCATCTTATCATATTATGGTCTGTGTCCTGTTGTGATGACCTACCCGATAAACTTGTTCTTAGTTTCATGGAAATATTTTATTTCTGAGCTGAATATTGATACAAAACAACCCAAGCAGAATACGCACTCACCTTTGTTGAGTATCAAGCACCTCTGATCCAACGTTTTGCCAAGTCATTTAAGCGTTCACCTTTCCCCCAATTTCCCAGAGACCAGAAGTGTGCAGGGGCAAATGTTGGCGCAGGCTTGGTGGCATTGTTGATGTAATCCATTTCACTAGGGGTATGCATTGTATTGTCCTTGAATTCACTTTCCCATGGTCTCATGGAACGGTTCAAGGGTTTCCATTCAACAAGTTTATAACTATCCGAGCCCATCTCTTTCAACCGCGAGATGGCCCTTTTGTATGCAAATTTCTCATCTTCTCCGGTAAACGCCTTCTGATTTGCATAGTCCACCGATGAGTTCTGCAGATCAAAGTTGATAACCGTGCCTTCGTTGTACTGAATCTTTTCGTCGTCGTAGTACGAAACGTTTGGTCTGTACGGTGAGTTCAAGGCGATGTGGGTTTTGGAGAATATCTCCTCCTCTTGGACTTTGATTCTGTTGAGCTCTTCCCCCTCCAAATCTGTAGAGTCTGGAAAGAAGAGCTTATCCGGTTCGGTTTCGAGCTGGAGGTACAGTTGACATTTACTTTCATAAAGAGCGTCCAGCAGAGTGATAAACCTTCTGGCCTCGTTCTTCATGTTCAACTTTAAGACAGGGATTTCATCGATGATGAACGTGTGAAAGTTCGAAGCCAGAGAGATATAATCAGCAGGGCCGTACAAGCCTGCACAAATGTCTTCAAATTTGAAGTACACTACTCCCTTATGGTGCCATGGAACGGCAAGCTGTCGACCGTATACCGTTAGCAGTGTGGATTCTCCTTGTGATTGCGACAAGTTGGCCAGTTGGAGAATGTTACCGTGGCCAACAATGACGTTGGAACATTTTTGGCTCTGTCGGTGCAACAAATCTCTGTAATCCTTATCGGAATCCATCTCCACGGAATAGCAACGAGCCTGTAGTACATCCATAAACTTTTTGAAATCGTTCTTCTTAAACTGTGTGGCGTACAGATCCTCGGGCATTCTGTTTGACGTTGCCACCAGAACACCTCCAAGCTTGAAGAAGTAGGTGAACAAGAGCTTTACGATTTTGGCAGCAGTCAGGTCTGGGAGCATGAACTCGTCCAGAATTAGCACCGTACTCTGCCGTATCATCTTCTGTGCAATTTCGTAGAGAATAAACTCCTGTCTCATCTTGGAGCCCTTAGTCAACCTTTTTCTGTGTATGGTGTGGATTTGGTCGTACACCCATAGCATAAAGTTCTGATAGTGCCATCTCTGCTTTGATTGCTTCGGCAAGGACGAGGCAAACATATCAACCAGCATAGTCTTCCCTGTGCCCACTCCTCCATTCAACAACAATCCATGTGGACTGGGGAAATCCTTGAGGTCATCGTCAGATATTACACGCACAAGCTGTTTGCTCTTTGATTTGCGTAGTGGGACCCATCGTGTTTTGTCTCCGTCGTTCTCCAAACCCTTGACAAGTTCGTCAAGTTGGAACTGTACCCTCTGAGGTGGTTCATAGTCCCTGACTCGGTGATGAAGCCTTTGTAGTTCTACCACTGCCCTGAGTTGTGAAGGGTCCGATTGTATCTTTCCTTGATGCACAAGGGATTTGTACAGGATAAGCGGGTCCGTTATCGCCAACGAGGAAAATCTTCTGGTGATTTGGAGCATTTTTGATAACCACTAGAACTTCTATGTCTCTTTCTATATGTGTGTCCTTTTATCACCAAGAGAGGCGTTTTGTGATGGAAGAAGAAGACATTCGTTGAAACTGATGAGTTTTCGGGTGTTTCAATCGATTGATGCATTTTGGGTGTTACTTTTATAACGTGTAAAAAGGGGGAATTTTACAGCTGATACAAAAGAGACAACGACAATTGCAGGGGAAGGGGCACAGCCCCCACCCGCTTCTTCTTTATTCACTATTCTATCAAATATACTGTTTCCATCTCACCGATAACATAACCATATCTTTCTTTGAGCATCGGTTTGTGTCTTTTGTAAATCTTCATTTTCGGAATTCATGGTTCCAAACTAGCCAGACATATATATATATATATATATATATATATATATATGACAGATCAAAGGCTATGCTATTCTGACTAGACCCCTCCATTTGTTACTCTTCTCATTGAAGTGTAATGCTTTGGCGAGAAGCCCTCTTGTACAGCACAAGCTGTCCACCACAAAACACAAAAAAGACAAAGTACACCAGAGCAGCGGTGATGACCGTCTTAGCCACAGCTTTTCCATCTTCAGGGTCGTTGATTGACCCCATCATCGTCTCATGGTTTATGTAGAAGAGGTATGCCAGGAACGATAGGATAACAACACCAAATGCTGAGAGAACAGTACAGAACCACGCTTTATTGGCCTAAAGGGGAGGAGGGGGGGGTACGCGCGTGGGAAGGAAAGTTGTCAGTATGTATGTTCGTTCGGAAAGAGGGTAATGGATGGTGTTCCTTTTGAAGGTAGGGGAGGGGGGACAAAAGAGACAGGGGTGGATATAAGAAGGTTTTGTACGTACGGAAACAACAGGCTTCATTGTTCTTTTTGTCTTATTCTGTTGGAAAAAATGATTTGAAGAACCAGATTTCTAAATAGAGAGATAAAACGTTTTATTTGTCTTCTGTTTTTGTCTGTTTGTGTTTTTTTATTTTTTTTTTTTGGGGGGGGGGGGGGGCTGAGAGGTTTGCACTGGAAGGGCAGCACCACCACCACCACCACCACCACCACCCACAGACACAAAACAGTTCGCTTGGGTTGGGTTGGTGATGTGCTTGCTCTGTCAGATCTATGTCTAATGAACAAAGTAACTTATATATACAGAGAATTTCAAACTCTATACTGGTCATCGACATATTCGTTAGATCAAAGGATGCATCATCTACTTCTCCCCCAATTTCCTCCCATTTCTTTGTCTCTCTTTTGATCTCTAACCCCCTTTTTTTTTATGTTCTATATATATATATATATATATATATATATATATATATATATATAATTGTAGACACATCCCTCATACCTTCATCCTCTTCTTAGGTCTCAAGTTATCACTTTCATGGTCTGTATCATTCGAAGAGTCTGACCTTTCCTTGCCACTACCAGTGCCAGTGCCACCGCTACTATTACTACCGTTGTTACTTCCACCTCCTTCAGAGTGCACGTTGTCTTCGTTGTCTTCGTTGTTGTCATTTTCATCGTTATCACCATTCTTCTTCTTCTTGTTGTTCTTGTTGTTGTTGTCTTGGAACTGGTCCCTTTTCTTCAACTGTCGTTTCCGATGGTCAAGGGCCTTGTAAAGCTGTCTCCAACTTTTGAGAATCTCGACAAAATCGTTTGAAGATTCTACCCATTGTAACTCTGCATCCGGGGTAACTTGTGTATAGTTTTCCAGTTGTGATATGAGTCTTTGAGCTCTTGTGTTCTTGTCGTTATGTGGGAGGAATCCCTTTGAGTTGTAGGAGAATGTAACCGTATGGCCGCTCATGAGAAAGACGGTATTAACCAAAAAACAAAAAAAAAAAAAAAAGAGAGAGAGAGATAGAGAATGGGCTAGTAAAGCTGGTATTTGTAGTAGTTATTGTTGTTGTTATATGTGTATCTATATCTTCAACAATACTGTACCCCCTCCTCCACAAATGGTATCAGATGGAGAAATATATATATATATATATATATATATATCAAGAGAGGCATTTAAGGTCGTTCCTTGGAATTGTTGTTCCATTTCCGCTACGGTGCACCAACCACCACAGCTGCAGCTGCACCGCGCAGAGCGCCGCTGATCCTCTCAACAACGCATTTGGGCCTACCAGAACTACGCAACTGTGCGCGGTGTGATATATATATATATATATATATATATATATATATAATGTTGGGCAGAGTTTGGGGATTCGGTGTTACACGCTCTGTTTTTTATACTACCTTTGAACATACATATATATATAAATATGTCTGTTGATTTTAAAAATGCAATTGCAACACTTCACAAGTCATCAAAACGACGAATTCCGTGTTCATGCTTCTGCATGTTACGAACCTGTTTTGTTGAGAGTTTTTGCTTCTTCACTGGCTGCTGTTCCTCTTCTACCTCTCCCTTTTCTTCTTCTTCTTCTTCTTCTGAATCTGAATCTGACCTATCCTCCTTGTCTTCTTTCTCCTCATTAATTTCAGGCTGATCCTCGTTATCGCTAAAACCGTTGAATTCGCCCTCATCTGAATGATCGGTTGATAACCACTCCTCTTCTTCGGATTCGGCATTTTCCACCTCATCTTGTTCTTCAAGGGAACCCCAAAGCTTTAGCTTGTCCATACCTGCAGTGATCAACCTGTAGTCGTAATCCAAATCCAAGAATCCAACTTCGTCTGTAAAACTGTGTACTCTCGATTCAACCAACTTACCACGCTTGACGTCAACTTTAAACACGTCTCCGCTGGAACAACCGCACCAACAACAATCGTCATCCTGCAGTGTACTAATGACATAGTCGATGCTCTCGTCCTTACTCACCTTGATGCGCGATATCTGGTCGGTGAATTCGTTCTTGGACTGTTTCCACACGGTGGCAATTCCTTCACCCATACCACACAAAAGGGTCTCACCTTGCTCGGGATTCACAAAGCATGCAGAAAGGATCTCATCTTCTTGGTTCTCTGAAGTCATCTTGACCTTTTCCCTTCTGGTGTCCCATAACGAAACAGTGGTTGATCCAATCGATAGGAATTGGTATGCGGATTTGTGCTTCATAGGAACAATGTCGTTGATGGCATCCTCGTGTACACCCTTGATGGTGTTTTTCAACTCCAAAGTATTGGAATCCAGCACACGGATGTCACCTTCTTCGTCTCCAAGTACCAAGAACGGATGCGTCTCAGACTTGTACAGCTTTGTTGGTGCACAACCTTCAATCGTGGTCTTCTTTGTGACTTTTCCCGTTGAAGTGACAGCTTTTTTCAAAACGCCGTCTGACCCGATTGTGTAAACCTCTTCACCGTCGTGGTTAAAAGAGATGGATCTGATACTTCCCTTGTGCCTTCTAGTCTTCCATATGATCTTGACACCATCATCAGCCAGTTCTGATTCTTTAGAGATCGACTCCACTCTCCAGGACTTGGCCTTTTCCTTTTCCTCTTTACCGACATTAGCCTTCTTTAACGACTGTGATGTTGAATCCAAGAGAGAAGAGTCGTATTCAACCATAAACATGTACCCATTTGCCAATCCCAATGCCAAGATCGGGCTTGCTGGATGTGCTGCAACGGCAAACAATGGCGTGTTGAACTTGAGTTCGAGTAGTGGTTTGACACTTGACTCTAGAATGTCTGTAACCTGTGACTTCTTTGACTTCTTTCCCATTTTTTCGGACCCCCCCCCCTTGTCTCTCTTTTTTTTTTTTTTTTGTTGTATGTCAACCAAGAGCGATGAGATGAGATGAGATGAATTTTTTGTTTTTGGTTTTCTTTGTACCGTTTGGGGGAGCCACAAAAAAAAAAAAAAACAGAAAGGGGGGGGGGGGGGAAAAAAAAATTCAATGCCCAATAATAGGGGGAGGGAAAAGGCCTACAAAAAGTTTCTTTCAACAGACCAATTTATAAAAAATGTCTGGCCGTCAAGGTGGTAAACTCAAACGTTAGTCATTGTTGTTGTTGTTGTTCGTGGGGATGTCTTTATGTGCCGTTGGCTTTTTGTCATGTAATATTTATATGTCTCTCTACAATCCTTTCCCTCTCCCACAAAGTTGAAAAACTAACAAGCCAATCAGCTCTCAAGCAGAAGAAGAAAGGTCCTCAGGACATGGATGATGAAGACATGGCCTTCAAGATGAAGCAGAAGGCAGATGAGGCTGCCAGAAAGGCTGCTGCTTCCCAGGTCAAGGGCGGTAAGCCGCTCGTTGGTGGTGGTATCAAGAAGTCTGGTAAGAAGTGATTTGTATATCATATCCTCTAGTGAAATATATATTACATTTTACAGGTTGTTGGTATTGACTTCGATATATATATATATATATATATATA
>JAJMLK010000369.1:0-10294 GCA_030564145.1 Williopsis takata
AAAAAAAAAAAAAAAACAGCACCTGATAGCTTTAACTAGAGACACCGTTGGACATAAAAGATATGTAGAAAGGTTACCTTAGATTACTAGAAGGGGTTCATGGGACATACTAACTTCACGTTCACCTTACTTATATCACTACTTCTTCTTCTTCTTCTTCTTCTTCTTCTTCTTCTTCCCTGTTCATGTAAGTCTATCGGGAATTCTTCAGTTTTCGGCGATCCGAAGACCCGCGCATGGCGATCGATCGGATCCCGGGACCCTCCCTCCAATGACTACTCTACGGTCCCCCGAGATACAAATACATCCAGGGCTTTATTTCTCCCCCTTCCAGTTCTTTTCATCCCAATACCAATGATGTTCGGTATTAAAGAACAAACGAACAAAAAGTCAAGCAATACTCACACTGTTCTCATCTACGATATATGAGAAGGACATACCATATATAAATGTATATATACATTTGTGTACATGCCGTCAATGCGGAACGGAAGTGAACGTTTCTCCGACAACGAGCCGGGCTTCATGGCTTGCTTGGCACACTGCAATTCTGTTCACAAGGGTTCCACAGCAGTGCTGCGCCTCGCACCCAAAAACGGTTAGCGGGCGCTGGTTGGTTAAAAAAAATGGCAGAGCAAGACGACGCGCGCGTGGGAATACAACAAAACAAGCGCGGGAGGGGATATGACCTCAGTTGGAAAGGAACGATTTACCCGGCTTTTAGGGTGGCAGCGAATGCTCTCTCTATCTCTCTCTCTCTCTCTCTCTCTTTCTCTTTCTCTGTTGCTCTTCTTTGGGGGAACTTTAACGGCAGGGCACAGGAGGTAAAAAAAAAAAAGAGGGTTTGGCGGTGTGTGCTGTGTGTGTGCTGTGTGTTGTGCTGTGTGTGTGCTGTGTGTGCGTGCGTTGTGCTGTGTGTGTGCTGTGTGTGCGTGCGTTGTGCTGTGTGTGTTGCTTTATTTTTTTTGGCTTAACTACGTGTTTCGATGTGCGCTCTGCAGTCAGAACACCACACATATATATGCACACACTGCGCCCCCTCCTCTCTCCTCTCCAAACCTTTTGGTGGGTGCAAGAAAAGTGTGTAACACACACATCGCGCATATAAGTACGGGGCCACATCCTACATCGAAAATGCACTCCTAAAAAGAATCTAAGAGGAAGCGTTGTAGTGTTATTATTCTCTTGGCTTGCTTGATTTGTATATCTCAGGCGGGAGCGGAGGAAGGAAGGGGGTATCATATATCTTCTCCATCAACCTTCAAACGGCACTAAAAGCTCCACCAGAACGACAAAATACAACTTGAAAAAAATGGCTGAAAAGTTCAAATACTACACATACATGCCATCGCTGCCGTTCAACATATTGTTCGCAGTACTCATGGGTATATTGTTGGTGGTTCATCTGTTCCAATCCATCAGGCACAGAACGGTATGGTATGGTGTCACAATGCTTTGCGGTATCCTTTCAGAGCTGATCGGTTTCATTTGCAGGGTAAGAGGTCATTATGACCTCTATAGTCGTTCTTTGTTTGTTGCACAAACTGTCCTTCTTGTCTTTGCCCCAGTATTTGTGATGGCTGCTATTTATTACTTGTATGCCCAGTTCATTGTCATCTATGGCAGAAGATATTCCTGGTTAAGTGCACACACTGTTTCGTGGATCTTCATCGTTGGTGACTTCCTTTCTCTGATCATGCAAGGTGGTGGTGGTGCTATGATTGCAACTGCTGACATTGGCACTGACTCATACAACCAGGGTAAAAGTCTAACCATGGCTGGTTTGTGCTTCCAGGTTGCCCTCACTGCCATCTTTTCCGTGATGCTCTTGAGCTTCCTCTGGAGAATCAGATACCTACGTAATCAAACGGGTTTGGTCTTCAACGAGGAGTACGCGGAGTTGAGAACCAGAAGAGCTTTCCGCATATATCCTCTCATCGTCATCAGCGGAATCATCCTCGTTTATATCCGTTCCCTCTTCAGAGTTGCCGAGTTCTCTGAAGACAAGTACGGTAAGTTGCAAAGTTCTGAGGTTTACTACCTCGCGCTTGATGCAATGATGATGACTTTTGCCATCATCATCTTAACAGCCTTCCACCCAGGTGTGGTTATGGGTAACGTTCCTGTGAAGAGAATTAAAAAGGAGAAACCTTCTGTCGAACACATGTTGGTAGGAGATGAAGAAAAGGAAGTTCGCCACGAGTCCTTGTGATTTCTGCCTAACTGTCGATTTTTTTTTCTTTTTCTTATTATTATATAGTTAGATATTTTTTTGATAGATTACTAGCTTCCTCTCTCGTTGTGTAATTGCCTGTAAGTATTTAATATATGCAGACCACTTTATACCTTGCGCCAAAATGACAACAACGTTTTTGGGAATTCGAATATCCGCGATGCCCCAAAAAAAATTGACAAAAATCTCCACACCCTTTTCAACTTCAACCTTCTTTAAGGCACCCTTTTGAACAGGTCAAAGATAACACAGGTGGAAACAAAGAAATGTCATCTTCAGCAGCTAAGCGCAAGCCGAAACCACGGCTCTTTACAAAAGACATTAAGGCACTGATGTATGCGTATGGAGACGTTGAAGAACCGCTGCCGGACAGCGTCAACGCCGTTGAGGACGTTCTCATGAACTACATCGTGGATTTATGCCATGAGGCACAGGCATATTCCAAAGTGACTCTACGTCAAAAAGTGAGGGTCGATGACTTCAAGTTTGCCCTTAGGAAGGATCCTTACAAGTTTGGAAGGCTGGAGGAGTTGCTCAAGATGCAAAAGACCATTGAGTCCGCTAGAAAACAATTCGACAACAGTGAAGGTAAGAACATGAAGAACATACAGCTGGATGACGATGATGAAGGTGTTGATGTTAGTGATGGTACCAATCTGGATGGTTCCACCACGGTTAAGAAGTTGAACGATAAGCCTGCGAAGAAGAGCGCAAAGAAGGATGATAACAGACCAAAGAGAAAGTACACAAAGAGTGGTAAGGAGAGAAAACCTTACAAAAAGAGGGCAAAGAAAGGTGAAACTCAAGGACCGGTTATCAAGGCTGTTGCTCCTTCAAGTGCTGTTTAAATGGAAACGAACGTTACGATAATAAAAAAGAAAAAAAAAGGGAAAGAACTCTATGTGTATTTTGCTGTAAATGTAAAGTGAAAAAGTAGGGTAAAGCTATGCCAGTTTTGTTGTTGTTGTTGTTGTTATTATTTTTTCGGTCCCTCTCCTCATATACCGATCTGCTGCTGCTGTTTTCTGTTTTTCTGTTTTTCTGTTTCTTCAATCGCATCTCACACAATGATGTTGTGCAAGTACGCCTCATTCTTTTCACTGTCAAACATTGAATTTCCCAAAAACTTGTTCCACCAGATGTTTGCCTTGTAGATTGCATAGTTCTTCAAGTTGTAAGGCAGGTTGATGTAACTCGAACCGATAAACTTGAGCGCATCCCAAACGGCGCCCATCTCTTCGTTGAAAGCCTGTGATAAGGATTTACCGCTGGCATTCACGTGCTTCCCAGTGATGATGGACTCAACAACCAAGTGCTTGTGTTCGTTATCGTTCACGTTTGATTCCCATACCTCCTCGTTATCCAAACTGATTTCATACTGTGCTTCAACTTTTTCTTCTTCTTCTTCTTCTTCTTGTTGATCCTTTAGAGCCTTTAGATGGTTGAAATTCAGGATGGATTCGATTGACTTGGTCAATCTGTCAAAAGTGTTGAAAATACTTGCAATTTCATTCTTGTGCAAATGTTTCAATTTATCGTCATCTTCAAACAACACTTTCAAAGCGGTTGCATAACCTGTGGATTGGATCTTTCCCCAAAGACGGCATCTATCACAAGTGACACAATCCATGAGTTTTGTAACGTTCTTAAACTTGGATCTAAACTCCTCCTTGATCTCAGAATTCTGGAACATTGAGTTCTCGTTGAAGACGGTCAAGTCATGTGGTAGATCCTGAATAATGGAGTTGATCTCGGCCTTCACCTTTTCGTTATTTGCCGTGTTGTGCTTGTTGAAGGTTGTCTCACTCAACAAGGGTTCGAGCTTGAGAATTGCCCTTGTGACAAGGGCATAGTTGAAATAGATATTTGCAATTCTTTCAGGGAAGTCACCAACTTTGAATCTGAACAAATCGAGGTTTGGTTCCCAGGTGTTTGTCTCGTTGTTGTAGTACTCGTTTGACAAATGCGTAGAGACTGAGGAGTGGAATCCGGATATTATCTGGTAAAACACCTGTTGTTCAATGTCACAAGTTCCTTCCAAATGGTGCTGGTAGATCATTCCCCAGATGTTGTTCTCTGGGGTTGGCAAGTAACCCGTGAATCTTTCTGGGTTTCTCGAAATGTCAATGATCACGCCATTTCTGTCGTTTATCTGGCACCATTCTCCATCTTCAATCACCTGGTCGTTGTTACCCCTTGGGCATAAGGAGTCCAAAAAGGAATCCTCGTTTAAATTCTCCAAAGAGTTATCCACGTCGTAGTTGTAATCCTTCGAATGGACATCCAAATCCAACTGACACCCGGGGCTGAAGCAGATTGACTGGCATTCAAAGAAGGGACAGTTCATATCGAGCTGAAACTTGAAGTGCTTAAAGTAGTCCTCATTCACAAGCGCATGGACCTTGTCCCTCACCTGTGAGTTGACTGAGTTGATTCTTGAGTATGTCAAATCGCAGCACTCATCGCTGATGAGCGCATCGGTATCAATCTCAAAGAGCTCTTGGGCGGCCCAGGCCACCGAGCACAGCGATGCTATGAGCACTTTCGATAGTAATGACAGGGGTAGTAGTCTCATCCTCTCTATCTGTATGTATGCCTATATTATCTTTAAACGATTAAGATAGAGATATATTTAAAAGAATGAAAGAATAAGAATTTTAAACAAGAAAGTGACAACGCACACGATGTACATACACACACACACACACACACACACACACAAAAAAACAAAAACAACAGTTCTGTTCTGTTCTGTTTTTTTTTTTTTTGGCTTTTAAAACGGAAGCGCACGCCACCGAAAAGAAACAAAAGGAAAAAGGAAAGAGTGGAAAGAGTGGGAAAGAGGGAATAAGGACAGGTAGTACGTCAGAATAAGGACAGTTAGTACGTCAGAACGGCAAACAGCATAGCTCTCTCTCTAGTCCCCACGTTCCCGTTCCCGTTCCCCCCTCCTCCTCCTCCTCCTCCTCTTTTTTGTTTTTTTTTTTTTTTACTGTTGTTGTTTGTTTTTGTGGGCTACTTGAGCCAGTCAGGGAAAGTTTTGAGTATACGTACCTCTCATAATGTAGGGTGGTGGTGGTGGTGAGTGGGGGGGGTGTACGATACAGTACAATACAATACAGCGTAATGTAGTATGTTGTCATCTATGGTAATGTCTATTTACGAGCCAATCTATCCATGTGGCTTACGTGGCCACTGGTGATTGGACGGGTAGAGTGGGGGGGAGAGGTGTCCTTCGCATTAGGTACAACAAAACTGGTACTATCGGACGACTTTAGCTCTGCATTAGTAATGCTCACCGTTAATATGTATGCAATAAAAGTTCGTGCTGCGTGTCATCAGTCTGTGCTGTGTGGGTATGGATTAGCAACCATCATTGGGCTGGCTTATCGACAATACCCCGTTCAAACAAGGCTCGGATAACGGCAAGAATCTTTGCATTCTCATCAGACAGCCCTCGCTGGATGATTGCCTTGTTCAGGTTGAATCTCTTGTCGGTATGTCGCTTGTCGTTGTTCCGCCTCTCCCTGTCGGGACCATGCGATAATGATGATGATGATGATGATGATGATGCTCCTGAAATTCGTCTCGTATTGTTCCTATTGATAATTCTTCTCCCTTTCTCCCCTTGATTCCAACCAATGGCTCTATCTCCACCAACTTTTTGTTCGTTTTTGTGAGCATCTTGTTCTTGTTTTTCCCCAGTGTTGCTCTTGGCCTGTTCAATGCCATCATCATCATCACGCTCCACCTTGTTGTTCGATATCCTCTTTAGCCAGTTGGCCTTCCTCTGCTTGATCCACTCGTCTATATCATTCTGTGTCTCGAGTGTAATACTCGTCCCATGGATCTGTACCGCTGGCAATTTGGCCCTTCCGTCGGTATTCTGTCCAACAACAGCCGTGGTGGTGGCCATAGGAGTGGGAGCTACAGTTGTAGCAGTTGTAAGGTCGGTGTTGGGTACAGGAATATCGTTTGGAAGGTGTATTGGAAGGTCTAAAACACTCGTCTTTGACCTTTTGTTATTCAAGGAGTTGTATCCATCCTTTTCTGACCCCCTTTTGCCGTATATGAGGTCCATCTCACTGTCGGGAAGAATGTAAGCAGGGAATAAAGTATGTATCTCAGTAATTTCAAATCGGTTGACTACTTCTTTTCTTAAGTGATATCAGTGATGATAATAGTATCAAATACTCGGTATTGTTCTCCAACGTGCCAAATATATAGATATATAGATATATATACCCCCGTTCATCCAGCGTATAAAAAACGAAAAAAAAAAAAATCCGCCATTACGAAATTTTTAAGGCATCGCGCGATGAGCTTTTTTTTTTTTTTTTTAGTTTTTGTGGTTTTTTTGTCTTTTTTTGTATGTGCTGTGTTTTGTTTGTACAATGTGATGTTGTTGTTTAGGTAGAGAGTATTAGGGGGGAAGGGCGGAATAAAATCGTATAAAGAGATTATATGTATTTATTCATATAGATATCCTCTTTATTTAGAGATATTTTTTTTTTTTATTTGTGGGGATATTGTCAATAAAATTTATCCATTGTTTTTTTTTCTTGTTGCTTTCCACAGAATAGTTATCTCTTTAAAATATCAGGAAATTTGATGATTGAATGATAATAATGTAATTCAATATGGTTGTTCAAAGAAAATTGTTTATATAGAAAAAAAAAAGGGTATATATATATATATATATCTATATCTATATATACATTCAAAGAAATAAAACATAAGTATTTGATGATTTTCTACTTGCTGAATATTGAGCTTTTCAAATGAATTTACGTCTCTAGACACGAGGGTGATTACCCCACATAATCCCAAACCAGGTGACACAAAAACGGACTTGAACATTCAAATTGCACAAACCAAAACAAAAAAAACAAAACATAATAACGCACCACAAAGACCAATATATATATATATATATTAACAAAGAAGGCAGCAACTTGTTTGATCTAATAAACTGGCCTGTTTTTATTTCCCTCGAACTACAATGTTTGGATTCAACAACGAGGAGGAGGAGGAGGAGGAGGAGGATAACCTCACGCTTGGTACAAGCACGTTCAAAATCGAGGAAACAACTCCATACAACCACTTTATTGCCAATCCATACAATGGTAGCGATATGAAAACCATATCTACTTATCCAGTGGATTCTACAAGGCACTTCTGTTCCTTCATTTGCTTTGTGCTTATGATTTGTACCTTGGATATCATCTTGGCACCAAATTCCCTGTTTTGTGGATCTTTCTGCAACATGATCTGTTTGATTTTTTTGTACAACATGGACATATGTCCTCAGTTGGGATACCATGCAATTATGGTTGGCTTTAATGCCATGGTTGTGGTATTAATTGGTATCGTCAACAATGCCAAGATGATTGGTCTTCTTAATAAGATTGACCAGAGATTTTTGACTGACGACGAAATCACTATGGTTGTAAAAGTTGCCTTGGAACAACTTGGAAAGGATCAAATCGGGGAATATGACAAAGAAGGTGTCATGAACATGCTTATTTATCTTTTCAATGAGAATTTGAAAAATCATTTAGGAGTAATGCTAGTCACATTGCTCTTGTTATTGGTATATGTGCTTGACAGACGGTCTTTTGCATATAATAATTCCAAAATAGAGAGAAAGACATTTTTTGTCGTTTCTGGGAAGGAAGATGAGGATGCGGAAACTGACAGCGATTTGACCCTATTTGAACACATGGTTTAAATCACTAGGGCTTAATTTTTATTGGTTCTGCTAAAGGTCTTATAAAAAAGATATGTGAAGAAAGGCGACGATAAGCATGGGCAAGAAAAGCAAGGCTTTTTGTACCTCCTGCTCTCGTACAGACGGAGTACCACTGAGGCATAGATAGATGAGTGCCTTATATAATAATAATGCAGCGTTCAAATGCAGTAGTCTGAGAAAAGCCTCTTACGCAGATTCTTCTCCCGATAGACATTGAGACATTTTTACACTTGTGGTATGCATGCATAGAGAATGTATGAATAAGGTGATGGACAGAGGTGGGTCGATCACATACGCAAAAAAAAAAAAGAAAAAAAAGAAAAAAAAAAGGGTTTCAACGTGGGGATCTCCCCCCACCCGGGTAGTTGCACTTTATTTTTTTTTTTTGTATCGGTTCGTAATTCCGCATTTTTCTCGCTCAGAAACCACACCCGGTTCCGTAAGAAGCGAAGCTCCATCTTGGGTTAACTCAATGGTGTTGAATTGTAAACTACATACGAAGTTTTAGATCACTAGTTTTTATGCATTTAAGTCATTGAAAATAAACATATTGCCAATTTTCGTGTTTTTTTGTTTTACGGCTTAAACCATTTTTCCATACGATATAGATTCGGATTAATGATAACAATGGTATACAGGTCACAATACGAAAATGATTCTAGATCCAAGGTAAACACAGGCAAACTCCAAAAGCATTAGTTAAACATGTGAAATATAGCGCATTATATATAGTATAGGAATTACTTCTCCCAGGAGTACTTCTCCTTCCAAGCTGGGAAACCAAGGCCAACACCCCAATCATCTTGGATGTATCTCGTTGGATTTTCCAAACCAATTTGATCCAACTTCTTGATATCCTCCTCGGATAACTTTGGAATTGTCTTGAAACCTTCAATACGATCACGGTTCGAGGTTCTTGTCACGAGAATTCTATCTTGTAGCAAATGATAAGCGTACAGGACATTTGCAGGAGAGCAGTCGTACTTCTTGGAAAGTTCCACAACGACTGGTTCCTTTAGCAATGGAACACCAGTGGATCCCAAGGGAGAGAATGCAGCAACCTTGATACCAAGAGATTCGGCATAGTGGACCAGTTCTAAAGATGGGATCTTTGGGTGGAGTTCAATCTGCAGGACTGTTGGAACGACACCGGTCTCTTCAACTGCACGCTTCAAATGTTGCTTATTGAAGTTTGAGACACCAACACTCTTAATAAGTCCTTGGGATTTCAACTCAATCAGCTGCTTATAAGTTGTCAAGTAATCACCCTCAGTGTCAAATTGCAAGACACCGTTGGCATCATACGGGTTCTTTGGTAATCCATTCTCATCTGTTCCCTTAAAGCAAACTGGCCAATGCTGCAATGCCAAGTCCACATAGTCCAAACCAAGATCGCTCAATGATTTCTTGATGGAGACTTCCGCTCTATCCCACAGTGCTGGCCACACTTTTGTCGTGATGAACAGGTCCCCCCTCTTGACAGTACCCTTCGCCAAGAGGTCCTTGAGGAAGACTCCGATCGTTGGTTCACTACCATAGTACCATGCGGTATCAATTGAGGTGAATCTGTTGTCAATGGCGGTTTGCAGGACCCCTGGGAGGGTCTTAAACTCCTCTTCGGTCCAAGGTGTACCGATGGTGAGTGCAGGCATGACGTTGCCGTCATTGAGCTTGACGGTGAGATTGACAGTGTTGACAGATTCTGGCATTGGCAATGTTTTGCGTATAGCTGAATGGGAAGATGTTTTGTTATCTAAATACCTCTATCTCAAACACGAATTCTGAGTGGCAACTGCGTGTTTCACTAGGTATCTATAGTCGTAAGGTGGAGATCCTGCCCTTCATCGTTTGTAGCAATTACCGTTTCTGGACAATTGACGCTTTGAGCGAACCCTCCAACATGGGCAACCAATCTGTTAGCCATTAACAACAAATGTTCTTTCTGCAAAACGCCATGAAACCCGTCCGGCCCATCCCTAGTGATGGTTGGTTTGGAGTTGGAGGGCAGGGGACCTCATTTTACATGCTTAGTTGGGATTATGCCTAGTTATTGCAAAATATTTTAAATGTTAGAGGCTCGAATCTGTAAGGTAGATGGATAATTCACGTAGTTTATCACTGATTACATAAACAATTAGATAATCAATATGGTGTTTGGATGTTTGTTCTCAATCCATAAAAACTTAGATAATCAATATGGTGTTTGGATGTTTGTTCTCAATCCAAGCTGTTCTTTTCTTTTCTTTTCGTTTTTTCTCTATATAAAACCAAAAAAAAAAGTGTGGTGGTGCCCCACCCCCGAGTGTGTG
>JAJMLK010000370.1:0-10279 GCA_030564145.1 Williopsis takata
GAGGGGTGGTAATAAAGGGGAGGGGTGGTAAACTGGTATGCGTACGATTACGTTACCTAAAGGGAGAGAGGTGTGTGGTGTGTTTTGTTTGTTGTTAATGCAGGGCGAGAGAGAGAGAGTATATGAAAACATATCCATAATAGGAAACATATCCATAATAGGAAACATACCCATATCCGTTAATTACAACGTATCGCACAAAAAGAGGGGGGGGTGGGGGGTTCACTCCTTTTGATTATATAGATCGGCTGATTGATTAAGTAAGTTCATTGAGGACCGAGATCTTGGGATGTAGAGAAGAAATATGTTACAACTCTGTTTGTATATGTCTACCACCTCTTCAAACACCTCCCCACCTCATTCTTCTTCTTCTTCTTCTGTTTTTTTTTGTTTTCCCCCCATTTTTTGTAAACAGAACATACAGTAGTTAGTATATAAACCTGTAAAGCAACAATGGAACCATTAGACTCAGAGCAGAACACCTTCATCACTTCACTCCACTTGGCCCATAACGAGGCAGTCAGAGTTCCAAACACGGACATCTCTGTGTCTTATGCCCATTTAGCCCACATCACAGGCCATATTCAATCGCTTTTCACCTCACCAAGCTCCCCGTTGTTCTCTGCAAAACGTGGTGATGCAATTGCCATCTCTTTGCCAAATTCCTTGGAATTAGTTTCCTTCTTCCTCGGTATTACAAACGTTGCTAGGGTTGCTGCCCCGTTGAATCCAAACTACAAGAAGGATGAGTTTGACTTCTACTTTGGAGACCTGAAGGCCAAGGCGGTTATCGTCCCTAGGGGTACCCATGACAATAAGCAATCTCCACTGGTGAAATCTTCCAAGGATAACAATGTCTTGCTTGTTGAGACCTGGTGGGATGCCCAAAGACAGAGAGTTGAATACGCAGTGTACAACCACACTTCTAACCCTGCTCTTTACGAATCAGTAAACTACCCAGTTTTCGTCAACTTCTCAACGAGATTCCCTGGAATTGCAAAGCCAGATGACGTTGCCATGATCTTGCACACTTCTGGTACAACTGGCCGTCCAAAGACCGTGCCATTGACCCATGCAAACATCTCTCGTTCCATGGCTAACATTGAACAGACGTATCACTTGACACGTGATGACAGAACTTATATCGTCATGCCCTTGTTCCATGTCCACGGTCTTATTGGTGCCCTGTTGAGTACCCTCAAGTCTGGTGGGTGTTGTATCATCCCTCCAAAGTTTAGTGCCAGTCACTTTTGGAACGATTTCATCGACAACAGAGCAACTTGGTATTCTGCAGTGCCAACGATCCATTCCATTTTGTTGCATACCGCTCCACCAAAGCAGATGCCAAAGATTAGATTTGTTAGATCTTGCTCTTCTGCGTTGGCCCCGGCAACTTTCCACCAGTTGGAGGAGTTTATTAAGGCTCCAGTCTTGGAGGCTTATGCAATGACTGAGGCATCCCATCAGATGTGTTCGAACCCATATCCACCAATGAAGCGTAAACCAGGTACCGTTGGCCCAGGGCAAGGTGTCGAAGTTGTCATTTTGGATGACGCTGGTAAAGTGTTGAAACAGGGTTCTATTGGTGAAGTTTCTATTAGGGGTGCCAACGTCACCAGCGGTTACGCCAACAACAACAAGGCCAACGCCGAAGCTTTTACATCAGAGGGTTATTTCAGAACTGGTGACCAAGGTTTCTTGGATGAGGATGGTTATCTCAACCTCACTGGTCGTTTGAAAGAGCAGATCAACCGTGGTGGCGAAAAGATTTCTCCTATTGAATTGGACTCCGTCATGCTTTCCCATCCAGATGTCAAGGAGTGTGTTGCCTTTGGCGTGACCGATGCTCATTACGGACAGATTGTCCAAGCCGCCGTTGTTCCAAGACAGAAAGGTGCGTTGACTGCTGAAGTGTTGACCGAATTCATGAAGAAGAAGGTTGCATCTTTCAAGGTGCCAGTTAAGTTCTACTTTGTTGAGCAATTGCCAAAGACCGCTACAGGTAAGATCCAAAGACGTAAGATGGAGGAGATCTTTGTTTCCAAGTCCAAGCTGTAATGACGAGAGCTACTACAGTTCCTCTTTTTTCTCGATATAATTTAAACATATGGTTTTTTCTATTATCATCAATCATTAGTAGTGTGTTTTTTTTTTCTTTTTTTCTTCTTCTTTCTTTTCTGTTCTTCTATGTACACGTTATATTATTTCTTTTTCTCATCTATCAGCCATTTCCACACCACTTCCCTCTTGACCGGGTCCAGTGGTGTTCTTCTATTGAACCACCACCATCTGTGCGATAGCCAACGTCTTTGTTGTGCCATTTGTATCTTCTTGTTTGTCTTTTCACCTGGAGACATCAGTGTCAATTTCTGTACGCCTCTCAAAGTCTTGAAATTCATAGCAGTGACGATGAGGGCCATGATGGTTGATACGACAACGACACCTGTGAACCCAAAGTAGGATTCCTCTATAAAGTTTTTCAAATTCATTCCATAAAACGCTGGCAACAGCGTTGCCACTGTGAAGCCAAGGGTGTATATCGTGACTTTCAACTCAAAGAGCATCAGTGAATTTCTATTAGCGTCCAAGATGATGTTGACAATCTCCTCTGTACTCTTGATATCATTTATAAGCGATTCGGATTGTTGAACGTATTCATCACACTGCTTGTAGTAGGCCTCCAACAGCATTTCAACTTCACCAAAGTCACCACTTTCTTCACGACTCGTTGATTCCAGCTTATCGGTCAGATACATACCCAAGAGATCTTCATCGTTATCGAGCAGTTCATCGAGAACGTTTCTGATAAGCAGGGATTTCTGGTAGAATGCTGCCAGGGCTTTACTTCTTACAAGTAAATCCCTTAGTTTATCTCTATCAAGTTGGTCTTCCAACTCTGCCAAGATCAATCCACAGCTCTTGAGATGATGCTGCAACTCTGTCTCCAAACAGGTCATGACATTGATTAGGATACTCTCCAAGGCGCGGTGTTCGTATTGCTGAATCCAATCGTGCGAATGTGACTTCAACTTTGACTCCAAATCATACACAAAGAGTCCCAATCTAGATGCAGCGTTCAGGTCAGAAGTATCAAAGATCATCACGGTATCAGCACGGACTAGAGCCTTGATATGGAGCAGATTCACGAGGATACAGTTATCTCTAATTACGATCGATGGAACCACATCAATAGCCGAAGTATCGATCTTTCTCAAATCACGGGGATAGAGTCCGTGGTATTGTAAGAATTTCATTTTGGGAAAGTGCTTTGAAACAGCGGTGACGTTACCGTTAATGTCAAAAACAGTGCAACTAACAAAGGCATCGCTTGGCGTTATTGGCTTGACGATCTTTGTCAAATCTGGGAAACTTGAAGGGATTTGGTAGGTTGATGCAGTTGGAGGTGGTGGGATCTGTCTCTGCTTCGATTTGAGTTGTGATAGGATGGACTTGGTGGAGAGTAGCTTAACCATTGGGGTTCGCACCACGCTGGCACTCCACACCGTCGGCGTTTTGAGAACCTGCCGTACGAAATGCCTCAGAAGCATGGTTTTGAAAGGAAAATGAGATAACAAAGGCCAGTTCTTAGTTCTTGGAACAGTAGTGGTATTCGACTTTACTTCTGGTTCTTGACTTAAACTCCATTGATTGTAAAACCTCTAGAGCCCACCAAGGCGAATTTTCGGGAATTCCGTCTCCCGTCCACTCCTCTCCCGAAAGAGGAATCCCCGGAAGTTCCCCAAAGCGGAAACACTCCGCAATACGCGACTGGTTCCCGTGATTCTGTTGATGTTCCCAACCAACGGCGGTGATACGATGGAGAAGGTGGGATAAACAGAGCAAAAGATTTTATTGGTTAAACTCTCCAAGTACGCTGTACCATTGCTATTCATTGCTCAAGCAAAGTTGATTTGTTTTTGGTTCATTGGCTGGAGCTTTTCTACAGGAAAGTGATCTTACCCCACCAAGTTTCTCACCCTCTTATCAAATGAACAATGCTGGGGCAGCTGGGGCAGCAGCTCAAGCTTCAACGCCGAGTATTAGAGGTGGAATTGTTCTCGATGCCTTTGATGCCAGAATTATCGCATTTGAATGCGCTCTGCGCAAGTTGAAGGTGTTGCAGATGCAACTGAGAGCGCTTAACATCAAAGTGAAGACTGGTGAGGGCAACGTTGTGCCGTTGATCCACTACGTGACAACAATGTGTGCAGGATCCCTGCAGATGAATGAGCGGTTGAAGAAGCGTGTGCAATCGATACACATGCTACAGCCTATCAAAGACTTGAGAAAAATTGTTCCGGAGGCTACCACTTTGGGTATCAGCTTTGATTTGGAGGATACGACTGATTTTTTCCGTGACTACCACTCTGACAGACATGACTTTTCCCTACTGTTAGATCAACTGCTTGTACTATGTGATAACGGCGTGACAATATATCAAGCAAGGTTGAAACAGTCAATGGTTGAAAGGGATGTGCACAGAAGACCGGACGCTACACATAAACCGGTGGCCTTGGATACGAGCACCTTCCTAGAATTGGTGGAGCCATTCGAAGTGCTATCAATGTCAAAATTTGTTACAAAGTGTGAAGAGCTGGACTCATACCACATGAAAACTACAAAGGTGTTCCTAGATGCCATCGCAAACACTATTCAGAACTTGGGCACCCCCATTGATCAGCTTTCAAATTATAAATTGAAACCTTCTGAAGCCACGTTGAAAAGACTACCCTCATGGGCTTACACAATCCATAGAATCATTGCATGCGTGGTGAAAATCTCTGACATTTATGCGATCCTTCGTCGTTTTGGTAGAGAGCTTTATATTCCCATTTCACAGTCATTGCATTCCCCGCATCTTCTCCACAATAACCGTGAATGGGCAAAGACCTTGAATTCTGTTGATGAGTATTTGGTGAGTGCTAAGAAGAATGAACAAATGCTATATATGCTGGCAAGAGTTTCAAGACAAGGGTCTTCTTTCCAAGTGAAACACTCCACTTTGGTTGAATTGATCACTTCTCTTCAGCACTCATATGCGCTTGTTCAAAAATTGCTCGCTGTATTACGTGAGTTTTTGAAGCAATGGGCGTTAACTTTAGAGAAGCAAAAAGTTACAAAATTGAAGGTCAATATCTCCACTAGTGCCCCGGTGGATGCTGTGAAAATTGTATCACCAGACTCTAAGAGATTAACCGTGTTGTTTAATCCAGAGAAGGAAAAGCTTTCTCAGGAAGCTATCGCAAGACAGCAACGCGATCGTGAGCGTGTTGCCTTGGAGGAACGTGCAAACAAGGAAAAATTGGACAAGGAGAGGAAGCAGACCGATGAGACCCTTTCACGTCAAAAATTCGAAGACAGAGAGAGATCACTCCGTGCCGAGCTCACAAAGGACAGACCTTCGCCAACGGTTTCTAGAAGTGGTTCTTTGACTGTACCTGCATCGAGATCTCGCTCTGGTTCACTGCAAACTCAGCTAAAAGTTGGCAACAACACGGTATCGATGTCCAATGGTACACGCTCACGCTCTACGAGTAATGCTTCTGTGAACTCGAATTCGAGTACTTCATCTCAATTGAACAGCCTTAGAGAAAGGAATTCTGTTAGGACTCAACAATCTCCTACGAATTTATCAAGATCACCGTCATTGAAACAAAGAAGGCCACAGTCTGTGCATATTTCAAGCCCAGCATTTGACATCAGGAGTGAATTACGCCGACAGGAGAAGGCTAAGCAGAGTACTGCGTCTCCACCAGTTGAGCAGAGGTTGAGGCGCTCTTCATCTTTGCAACAATCTCCAGAACATCAGAAAAAGATGATCAATGCCGCTGCTGCTGGAGCACTCATGTCTGGTAGGAAACAGAGTATTGTCCCAGAAGTTAGACACTCATCGTTGAAAACACCTGCTGAGTTGAAGAAGCAACAAAAATTTTCGATGGCCCCTCAAGCAGGGTCAGTTCGTGGTTCTGTATCGCCTCCGAAGCAAAGGGAATTGCCTAAAATTTCCGAGATGGCCATATCAACACCTCCTAAGGTGACACCAAACTCTCCTGATTTGAAGCCATCGAGGGTCATTGTGCAGAATGATAAAGGCAATCCAAATCTGTCCATTGAACCAAGTCCTGTGGCTTTAACTCCAATAAGCACAAAGGATGAATGCGATGACGATGAAGTTGATAAAACCCCTACAAAGTCAAAGAGCTCTTTGAGCTTACCAGTGGGTCTTGTACCATTACCATCTCCATCTATCAAGCCATTAGTGAAGACTACTACCACCACCACCAACAGTAACGGTGGTTCTGAATCAACCGCAGATCTAATCACAAAGTCAACCACTTCAACGCCTTCGGAGTCAACCGTGGACGAAACGCCCCAAGAACAAACAACCAAAAAAGTTCTGAAGAAAGTTAGGTTCACCGGTGTCCCTGACTTTGTTGAAGAAGACCCTAAACCGAAGAGACGTGGCTGGTTACATCCACCCAAACCACAACAACACTTTCGCAACTCCAACTTGTCGAATGCTGCTGCAACACTACAACAGGAACGTTTGGCATTCAGTAAGATCAAGAGAAGTGACGTTGACGTGGATTCTTCGCACATGCCCGAAAGGATCATGAGTGCATTGACCACGGGTGGGTCACAGAAGAAGGGATGGCGTCTTGGTGGGCGGCTTCGTGATAGATTCTGAAGCACGGAAAAGATGGTATCACAATGTGGGGAAAATGACCACTATTTAATTGATAATGTCTAGACGCATATAATAGAAAATTACTCTGTAAGAAATATAACCTAACCGATCTATCATGAATTCATACGTCAAAAGTACAATATTTATCAACGCTGTTGATAAATGTTCAGCCTGTCAACTTCATTTTGTAAAGCCTTCAAATCATCCAGAATATCCACGGCAGAACCAGATCCACTGCTGTTGTTGTTTGTATATGGATACCCGGGCAATGGTGTCTTTGGAGGTAAGGCCGGAGGTGTTTGGTATGCCTGTGAGTATTGCTGCTGCTGCTGTTGTTGTTGTTGTTGTTGTTGTTGTTGAGGGTTGTTGTAAATCGGAGAAGATATAGATCTTGCCGGGGGTGAAGGCGGAGGCGGAGGCGAAAGCGGTTGAGAAACACCACGACGTCTAGGAGGTGGTGGTGGTGCAGGTGCCGATGGCGATGCTATTCTGTTTGGTGATGCCATTCTCTGTGGCGGAGGCGGTGGAGGAGACAATGCACTGTGCTGAGCAGCTGGCATTGTAGCATTGGCCAGCTGTTCCAATGTGACTTGATGATCCATTGGATTGGGAGACGGCGAAGAACGAAGTCTTCTATGTGGAGGTGCCGGTGGAGATGGGGAAAGAAAATGGTTTCTCATAGAAGATGACAACGAGCCAGTCATTGTCGGAGCCAGTGCCTGTGAGGTATCAGGTTCGTAGTTGGGAGGTAGATATCCGTTCATCATCGACGGTGAAGTGGATAACATGGGTCCCGTGTGGCTTGGCGACATCAATCTCACAGGTCCCGTATGGTTTGGAGCAAGGGCTTCTGGGTGTTGCAATTGTGGAGAGGAAGTTCCAGAGTTCACCTCTTCGAAAAAAATAGACGGGATGTTTGAAGGAGTACCGTGTATCAATGCACTATCAACATTCTTGATGTTTTGGAATCTGTCAACCTGTATATCCTTTATGTCTTCTTCTTCGTTGACAACAGATTCCTGGTGTTTCTTTGGCATTGACTTGAGAAGTTGATCCATTGGAAGGGAAAAGTCAATCTTGACGGGCTCAACGACAGCGGTCTTTGTTGGTTCCACCGATACTTGGTCCGAAAACTTGATTCTTCGACCACCAATCTTCTTCTTCTTCTTGGGTGTTTCTCCCGTCATGAGCATCTGGGTAAACGAGTCCAAGTCAAACTTATCCTTCTGTTGTTTTTCTTGCTCATCCATAAGTTTCTCCATTTCACTGTCGTCATCATCCTGTACTCTCTTTGTACTCAGAATGGATTTTGGCTTTGGGATGGGTGCTGGTGCCCCAATAAGTTTCCTCATGGGATGCTTGCCCAAAAGCGTATGCGATATCACCCGAAGTAGGGCAAAAAAAGTACCAACGTTGAGACTCGTAACGTCTTGGAAGATTCTCCCCAGTAGTTGTTTCGTCTTTGCTGGTATGTCAAAGTTTCGCAAGAAGTTGAACACGTCTTCGAGACGGATAACGTTTGTGCCCCGTCTAACAACAATGTCATTGTACCACCTCAAGTACGTCTTGGCCTCTACAGCGGTCAGTTGGTCCGCACGCAGAGTCAACGGAAGGGTCAAGTCGTCTGTAGACTGGAGCGTTGCATCACTAACTGTGACCCTATCCTTCAGATTTATAGAGCTAAGCGAGTTGTTCAAAGATCCCAGCTGTGACACAGTGGGCAGGGGCAGCGACGCTGTGGAGGACGTTGGCGTCACGCCAAACGACACCGGCGGGGGTGCCGCACTCGAGTCTGTAGCGACACCATTGAGCCAATCAAACCCTGCAGACATTTGGGTCTATAGTGTTATCTATCCTCTTTTTTTTTTTTGTCTTATTGTACTTGCTTGCTTGGTCACCAAACCTTTTGGCTCTCTGTATATATATATTTATGTATATGTATATATGTATACACACACATTATCTCTCAGCTGGCCCTTCTTTGTTTCTGTTTCGCAGGCCCGCGAATTCCGTCTTGCGCAGCCGCTCGCGCGCGCGCGCTCCTCTGAAGTTTAATGAAGATGGATGGATGAATGAATGAACCAGTGGATGAATGAACCAGTGGAATGTGTAAAGTGAGCAAGTGAGCTGAAAAGAAGGAAAAGAACGGAGTGTGTGTAGAGTTACACAAGAGACAACAACAACAACAACAAAAAAAAAAAAAACACAGATATGAACTTGGGCTTTGGAGAATCTTCAGACGAGGAGACACTAGATGACTGGAGAAGAAGAGCCATAACGGCGAACCAGCAGAAGAAGAAGAAGAAGACACAAAAGACACAAAAAGAGGAAGAGGAAGTTATTGACCAGTCTGTATACCTATACGATGAACACTACGATGAGATCGAAGAACAGAGAACTGTTAAGAAGCAAAGGACTTCTACAGGACCCCAATACATTGGGAGGCTTCTAGAGGCAAAGAACAAGCGTAAGGAGGATAAACAGCGGTTGGAGGATATCAAAGTTGCAAAAGAACGAGAGCTGGAAGGTGATGAGTACAAGGATAAAGAAGTGTTTGTGACAAGTGGATACAAGGAGTACAAGCAAAAGGCCATGGAGGATTCATTAGATGAAGATTTTGAAAGTGGTTTACCCAAGGTTGGTGGGTTGAACGTTGCAAAGAAGGCCCAGCATGATGATGGGTTACCAGGTGTTATGGATGATAACCCAACTAAACTGCCCGTTGTTGTGGAGGTTTCGGTTCCGAAATCAAGACTACTACCCCGTCTTTCACAAGAGGTTCTCGAACAATACAGACAGAGATATCTACAACGACACACAGAACTAAAGTGGTAATAATAATAATAATAATAATAATAATAATAATAATAATAATAATAATAATAATAATAATAATAATAATAATAATAATAATAATAATAATAATAATAATAATAATAATAATAATAATAATAATAATAATAATAATGATGATGATGATGATGAATATATTGGAATGTGTATGTATGTACATATATAGTGCAGGAGCTTATCTGGGTTCACGTATGTAAATATATATATATATATATGTAAGCAAGTATGAAATCACTTCTTAGCACGTGTACTCAGTTGCAGCCCATGCCACTGTGCAATCTCCTTGGCCAAAATGGAATTAACCAACTTGTGCTGTTTGATCATGGTCAATCCCTTGAACTTGTCGCTCGTGATGTCGATGGCATACATGGAGCCACAACCACCAGAGATGTCCACAACTTCGAGCTCAACCGGCTCGAGCTCCTTTGACAACTTGTTGTAGATCTTTCTCTCAGCATCTGACATTATTTGAGAATAATAACGAGACCTGAGAATAGTCGATCTTGTGGTACTTGTTGTTGTTGTTGTTGTTGTTGTTGTTGCTGCTGTGTGGGGGACCATGGCTCTGGTGGCTAATGATCCAATGAGTGGTCTAAACGTTGATCTGAGCATTATTACTATTCCCTTGTGGTAATTGTTCGATATTTTTTAACACTCTGCTGTATTATTACAGTGAGTGATGAATGGGTGGGATGGATTTCAACATCCAAATTTTTTGCACCAAAACAAAAAAAAAAA
>JAJMLK010000371.1:0-10281 GCA_030564145.1 Williopsis takata
AATGGAATTTTTTGTGTAACCTCCTTTCGTCCACCTCGGATTTTGCCGTTTTTTCCCCCCGGTAGTAGAAAGGTTGGATAACGGAAGCGGAGCGGAGTGGAGCGGGTGAGGCAGTCAGGCAGTGAGGCAGTGAGGCAGAGGAGAAGAGGAGAGGAGGAGAGAGGATGATCTACCATACATATCTGCTGTTGCTACTGCTGCTGCTGCTGCTGCTGCTGCTGCTGCTACTACTGCTGTAATGGAATACCGTGGTGGTGGTAGTGGTGGATGTACGGGTGGTTTTTTTCTATTTATTTAATTATTTATTTAATTTAGCCGGTGGGCAGAGATGAAGGTCATCCCCACCTCAGGACATGTACGCAGACATCAACCCGCACGGTGTTCAACTTCTGACGCGCCTATATATGTAAATACGTGAGGCTGTTTATACTGTTGTATGTCCGGATGTTTTGAGGCGGGCCACTTTGCAGATAACCATGGCGATAAGCAGTACAGACACACAGAAATACACACAGAAATACACAAACACACATATATCTTTATATAACCAAACATTTGTATGTATATATATGTTTGTTGTCTTTTGGTTGTGAAATACCCCTAAAAATTTTGGGGACGAGGGGATGCTGATAGTACTTCTACACTAGGGGGTTGTTGGGCTTTGGTAGTGTCAAAAAGGACTTATTTGTTGCCTAGTTTCTCCCCCCTTTTTTTTGCAATTTTTTGCAACCATCGCCCGATCCAGCGTGCATATAAATACGTTCTAATGACGTAAGCAGCAGCAGCAGCAGCATCGATGACACACACACAACACACACAACACACACAACACACATCACACATAGAGAGAGAGAGAGAGAGAGAGAGAGAGAATTAACCGAGGGTCACTGCGGGGAGCCAATGCATGATATTACGATATACGATCCCCACTCCATCAAGCTTGAGCACACCATAACATACATACATTCACATGCACATGCACATACACATACTGACTGTTTCATTCAAACACACACTTCGAAAATGACTTAGTTGCTTGATTCCAATTCTGCTAAAGAACTCAATGCCCCCTCCCCCCTCACCGGGGTCCTCTTGGCAGCAGCAGTCTTGTTTGTATATATATATATATATATGTAGATAATTACTTGGTTGAATATCACCTTCTAGACCTCGCCTTTAATAGAAACAAACCATTTTAAAAAAAAAACAAGAAGAAGAAAGAAAGAGAAGAAAATATGTCTAGACTATCACAAAGAGGAATCGAAGCCATCAAGAAGCTCGTCGACAGTTACACCGCTGACCCTCATAAGGATATCCCGGGATTATCCGTCGCAATTACAAACAACAAAGGTGAAGACCTTTTAACCTATGCCAATGGTGTTACAAGTGCAGATAGTAACAAGGATCTCACCACAGACTCTTTGTTCTGGATGGCAAGTTGTACCAAAATCGTTGCAACCATGGCGGTTTTACAAGTTGTTGAACAAGGTAAATTGGATTTGGATGATGCAGATGCCTTGGAAGATGTCCTTCCAGAGTTGAAGAACTTGCCAATTGCCTCTTTGGATGAAGATGGTAATATCAAGTTGACACCAAAGAAGAACAAGATCACACTGCGTATGCTTCTATCCCACACATCGGGTTTGGGATACAATTTCTTCAACAAGACTTTGAAGAAATGGTCTGAAATGTTTGGCATTGATGAGTTTAACGTCTCAACTGAATCAGAATTGCAATTCCCATTGTTGTTTGAGCCAGGTACAGATTGGCAATATGGAGTTGGTGTCGATTGGGCTGGAACAGCATTGGAGAGAGTTACCGGTCAAAGGCTTGGTGATTATATTGCAGAGAATATCCTAAAACCTTTGGGTATCGTTGACACCTCCTTCACCCCGGATGGATCCCTTAGAGAGAGGCTTGTTGAAATCAGCCAGCGTGATCCAGCCACTGGAAAGCTCTCTACTCGCTCTCATGTGTACAAGAAGGTGATTGCTGGTGCATATGGCCCATTGTTCTACCACTCTGGAGGTGCGGGTCTCTTTTCCAGACCACATGAATACGTCAAGATCCTTGCCGTGATTCTGAACGATGGTGTTTCTCCAACAACAGGTGCCACCATAATCTCTAAAAACACTATTGCATCAATGTTCCAAAATCAGATCCCACAACATCCAAACTTTGGACGTAAAAAAATCCCACCTGCTGACCCAACGTTGACAAATGCAGTTCCAGAAATCTACCCACAGGGGGAATCCAATCCACCACAAGGCTGGGGTCTCTCTTGGTTCTTAACTTTAGAACCAGCAGCCACCGGTAGAGGTGCAAACACGGGATTTTGGTGTGGTCTTGCAAACCTGTACTATTGGTGTGACAAGGAAAGGGGAATTGCAGGAATTGTTGCAGGTCAGCTATTACCATTTGCCGATGCAAACACCCTTGGTTCTTGGTTTGCTATCGAAACTGCCGTCTATCAGAACTTGGAGTAAAGACCATTGTGTGTTTTGTATTGTATTGGCTAATTTTATATCTTTATTTACCTATATTCGATAAAGCCTGTAGGAAATGAGAGAGAGAGAGATGGAGGGATGGGTATGGGTAATAATTACACGAGTTTTTTAAGGTTTGATATTATTCTAAACAGTTTGCAATATCTGAAACCATATTGTGATAAATGTTGATTATTTCATATTTCATGTTGTTTTTTTTTTTTTTTAAAAAAAAAAAAAACAATTCTACATGACGTATTGACTAAATCTCTTGACACAAAGCCAAATACCTTAATTACCTGTAAAAAGATCTTCACAAAAAAAAAATCATATCTTTCTCTAGAAATATATAAATATACATATATATATGTGACTCAATTGGAAACATCTCAAGTACTGAGCTATACCATATTCCATCAAAACTCAATCATTAAGCTCCATGCCATAGTATACGAACACAGCGATCAAAAAAATTGTGTCAACGATGACATAATCAATACATGCGCGCCACATAACCTTTCCTCTTTTATCGAAGGGCCTGAAAGTTTTTTTTTAAGCGATGAGCTTCTAAGTAGATAGGACTATATATATATATATATATATATAACAGACAAACCATACCATACAAGATGGGTGAAGAGATCAAGGACAAGAAGAGAAAACTCTCTGACGAGGAGAAGCTGGAGAAGAAGAGATTGAAAAAGGAGAAGAAGGAGAAGAAGGAGAAGAAGGAAAAGAAGGAAAAGAAGGTTGAGGAGTCCACCACAACTACCACCACATCTAATGAATCTGGCTACACTGAGAATCCAGATCTTGCCGCTGCTCCACAATCCGACATTGACGCTTTTTTCAAAGAGAACGAGGTCACCGTTGAAGACCCACTCTCTTTTAAACTACGTCCATTGTTGTCCTTTTCCCATATCTCTCTTTCACCAGAGATTCAAACACAAGTTGCAAAGTTCCCAAAGCCAACTCCAATTCAAGCCGTTTCATGGCCATACTTGCTCTCTAACAGAGACGTTATCGGTGTTGCCGAGACTGGTTCAGGTAAGACTTTTGCCTTTGGTGTCCCTGCTGTCAACAACTTGATCACCACTGGTAAATCCAAGGGTATCAAGGTTCTTGTTGTCTCACCAACTAGAGAGTTGGCTTCTCAGATCTACGACAACTTGAAACTCTTGACCGATAAGACCTCTTTGAACATTGTCTGTTTGTACGGTGGTGTTCCAAAGGATCAGCAACGTAAAGATTTGCTCAGAGCCAACGTTGTCATTGCTACACCAGGTAGATTGATTGATTTGATGAACGAGGGTGCTGTTAACTTGTCTCAAGTGTCTTATTTGGTCTTGGATGAGGCCGACAGAATGCTGGAGAAGGGTTTCGAAGAGGACATTAAGAACATTATGAGATCTTCCACTTCCAAGGAAAGACAAACACTCATGTTCACCGCTACTTGGCCAAAGGAGGTCAGAGAGCTCGCTCAAGGTTTCATGAATGACCCGGTCAAGGTCTCCATTGGTGACCGTGATGAGTTGAGTGCTAACAAGAGAATCACACAGATTGTTGAGGTTGTTGACCCAAGAGGTAAAGAGTACAAGTTGCTCGATCTTTTGAAGAAGTACCAGTCTGGTTCTAAGAAGGATGACAAAGTGCTCGTATTTGCCCTTTATAAGAAAGAAGCTTCCCGTGTCGAAAGAATGCTCCAGAGTAAGGGTTATAACGTTGCTGCCATTCATGGTGACTTGACCCAGCAGCAGAGAACTTCTGCCCTCGATAGCTTCAAGGCTGGTCGTTCCAACTTGCTTTTGGCCACCGATGTTGCTGCTAGAGGTCTTGATATTCCAAACGTGAAGACCGTTATCAACCTGACTTTCCCATTGACCGTTGAGGATTACGTCCACAGAATCGGTAGAACTGGTAGAGCTGGCCAAACTGGCGTTGCTCACACTTTGTTCACTGAAAATGAGAAGCATTTGAGTGGTGCCCTGATGAACGTCTTGAAAGGTGCAAACCAACCGGTCCCAGATGAGTTGTTGAAGTTTGGTTCCCACACAAAGAAGAAGGAGCACGGTGCTTACGGTGCCTTCTTCAAGGATGTTGACATGACCAAGAAGCCAAAGAAGATCACTTTCTGATTCTATCAATATAAAAATAAATAACTTTAAAAAATATCATTATTACATTCTTTTAGAAATTGACCGATCTTTCATCAATCCAACATTCCCATTTATCAGTATTGTTCTTCAAGACGCTTCCACCCATAAAGTCAACGTTACCCTCCATGTGTTCAAATTGAAATTTGGAAGCCATTGCACCTAATTCAATCTCATCATCGTTATTCTCATCGTCGTTCTTTGATACATTTGAACTCTGGAACTTTCTGTATGCGTCAATCTCAGCCTCCATGGCTTCTCTAATTTTCTTTGGTTGTCTTGCGCTGAAGGACTCATTCTTGGTACATGCAACGAGAACGTTAACACCACCTGGTCTTCTCTCGGTTAAGGTGAGAACATGGTAGAGGAATTTGGCGCTCTCAGACAACTGTTTTGGATCCGAAGTAGAATCGACACAGAAGATTAAGCCGTGGATTTTTGGACTCTGTCTAATCTCTTCAAAAAGTGCACCACGTAGCTTATTGTGGCCTGGAAACTCGATGAGCTTGAAATCCTGGACACCAGATCCAGTGGACGGTAATCTGTATTTGGTCGTGGAGTTTGGCTCCTGAGACATCACAGTAGGTAGTGTCGTCTCACTCTGCGTCAACTTGTGAAACAGCGTAGTCTTTCCAGCATTAGATGGACCACAAATGATAAAGGTTGACTGTCTGTTGGCCTTTGATCCGCTGAGAATAGGAATACTAGCTCCAGTGGATTGTTTCTGCACGATGAATAGCACAGCGGTTGCAATGAGTACCACAAAGGCAGCAACGAGGATCGTATTCATCCTTGTGCTCTTAGCTTTTGCGTCGTCATTACTTATGAAGAGCTCGAAGGATTTAAAGTGGGAAAATATCGGACTCTGTAATTGGTGTTCGGATGGGGGCTTTGCAACGTCTAAACGACCCGATGAGCCTGAACGGTTTCGACTTTCGAACGTTTGTTCTGTTTATCTGATTACTGGCTGCTAGGAGGAGAAATTAAACCTGATTGTGAACTTGGTTTCTGAATTCCTCAAGATGTCGAGTCAAAGAGTCCTTTCGAGGGCTGAAATTGAGCACAGAATCGCTGAGGGTGACGCCATAGTGATCTATGAGAACCACGTTCTTCGCTTAAACAAGTGGATCAAGTACCATCCTGGTGGTGACAAGGCAGTTTACCATCTTGTGGGACGTGATGCCACGGATGAGATGGTTGCGTACCACAATGATGATACCCATAAGATGTTTCTGCGCTGGAAAATTGGCGAGATCGATCACAAGTGGAAGAACATGAGACCACCAATCCAAGGTGGTAAATATCGAACCTTGGATGAACAGCAAAGAGAAAGGGAGATTATGACGTCCTCAGAATCATCTGGTATCACCACCCCAAGTACGGATTCTGACAGTGTGCTGAACAAGGATGGTTCTTCAAAGCCTCGAATGGTTGGTGAAATCACAGCCACCCAGATCAAACCACTGATCGAGGGAGATATGATACCTTCTCTCTCCACCAAGGAAGCATACGAGCGTAAGATAGTGACTAACCCAGCTGATGTGATAGCAAATTATGACTACTCTCAAGTGGAAAGTGACCTCAGAAACTTCCCTTCGTTGGACCCAGAAACTCAGGAATACCTGTCAAAGGAATACAATAAACTGCACCAACAAGTTATCGATGGTGGGTTTTATCAATGTAACTATTGGGCTTACGGTCGTGAAGCTGTCCGTATTGGTTTATTGTTTCTGACTTCTTTCCTATTGCTCTACTTCAAGATATACGTCCTCTCTGCTATTGCCATTGGATTCGCATGGCAACAGCTTGTGTTCATTGCACATGATGCGGGTCACATCAGCATAACACACAATTACCAAGTGGATAACATCATTGGGATGACTGTTGCATCTTGGATTGGTGGCTTATCCCTGGGTTGGTGGAAACGTAATCATAATGTTCATCACCTCATAACGAATGATCCGGTACATGATCCCGACATCCAGCATTTGCCATTTTTTGCAGTGAGCACTCGTCTTTTCGAGAACGTTTACTCAACATATTATGAAAAGTTCCTTTGGTTCGACAAGGTGGCCAAAACGATGATTCCAATCCAAAATTACCTCTACTATCCAATCCTCTGCTTTGGTCGCTTTAACCTCTATAGACTCTCTTGGGAACATATTCTCATGGGTCTTGGTCCTCGACATGGAAAGGCTGCTTGGTTCCGTTACTATGAGCTTCTGGGTTTGGTATTTTTCAATTGGTGGTTTTTCTACCTTATCGTCTACAAATCGATACCGGATAATTGGACGAGATTCTCCTATGTGATGATAAGTCATATCACAACGATGATCGTTCATGTTCAAATTACACTATCTCATTTTGCAATGTCTACTTCAGACCTCGGGGTTCATGAATCTTTCCCAGCGAGACAAATCAGAACAACGATGGATGTTGACTGTCCTGAATGGCTTGACTACTTCCATGGTGGTTTACAATTCCAAGCGATCCACCACCTTTTCCCAAGAGTTCCGAGACACAATTTCAGAAGATTACAAACGTTGGTGGTTGGTTTCTGTGATAAAGTTGGTCTCAAGTACTCCATTTATGGCTTCGTTGATGGTAATGAAGCAGTTATTAGCAAGTTGGGTGAAATTGCGAAGCAGGCACGGATTTTGAAAGAATGTACAAAGACGATGGCTGATGAGACCATCAAAGATGGAAAATTATTTATGGAAATTCATTAGATTAGGAATAAAATGATCTATATTTATAAACTATCTCTAGAATCAACAAGTTTCTCCCAACCTTCGGAATCTTCCCAGGACATACGACCCTTTGACATCAAAGACTTGATAGTTTGTTTGGCTTTGTATTTCCAGTCTTTACAGACAACATCACCAGCACCAAGACGGCCAGGCATCTCACCAAGGGATTCGTACGCGGCACACAGGTCAACGCAAGCATCCACAGTTTCATTCCAAATTTTTTCATCAGTTTCCAAGTCAGGAGAATGCGATTGTGCTCTATAAGCCTTTTCATAACACTCCAATGAGGCCCATGGTCTCTTTCTCCACAATTCCACTCTTGCAATGAGTCTCCACAATCTTGAACTGGTGTTGATAACGCTCGGTAACGTAACAGTTGTAAATTCAACACAGCTTCTTTGAAAGAAAGTTAGGTTATCCTCCTTGTAATCAGTTGCAATCAAAATCTCAACCAATTTCTCCACAACTGGAATATCAATAGAGCCTTCTCCGCTAGAGTCCTTCTTGACGTCAATAAGCTTTTTACAAGCCCACAAGACGTCATCCCATTCGCCCAACTTGGAAGCAACAATGAGATAGTTCTCCCATAATCTCCAGTTACGACCTTCACTGGTACTAGTAGCTTTCTTCAATGCAGAAAATGCTTCCTTCAGTTTATCCGATCTCAAAAGTGAAGTAGCCAAATTGGACCAAGCATTAGAAGAGGTCTCATCAATGGCCACACATCTAGAGAAAGCCTCCGAAGAGAGTTGGAATTGTGCAGATTCCAAACCGAGACAACCATAGAGAAACCAAGTATCAAAATTCAGTGGGTTGATTGTCAATGCATCTCGCAAGTGTTGAATTGCACAGTTAATGTCTTTCTCAACACCTGGTGCAGTTGCATAATAATAGAATTTACCCAGAGAAACCTTCGCTTTCCAGTACCTACCAATTTCCCAGGCCTTTTCCCAACATTGGAAGTCTCCAGTAAGATCACCCAAAATACTCATAGCTCTAGCATCGCGTGGATACTTTTGTAATCTTTTCTGAATGATCTCCCTTGCAACATTTTCCTCGCCAATAGCAGCATGACACAATGCAACATCTGTATCGAGACCAAGACGTTCATAGATCTCAATAGCACTCTTGATTATACCAAGGGACATGTATTTCTCCGCCAATTTAGTATCAAGGGACCAACGCGGCAAGAGTGGCAATTGAAACACGTATCTCGATCTGTTCTTGACTTCCTTTTCCTTCTCCAACTCCATAGTGGTGTTGGCTGGAATAAATCTGGATTTAATCTTCAAGCCAATTTCTTCAACCAGGGATTGCATTTGAAGAATACCACGTTCAATGGTTCTTGCCTTATTAGTTTCCAAGATGGATCTTTCCCACAAGCCTCTTGAGAAAAGAGTGTAGTTCACACCAGTTGTCGAAGATTGGTATAGCACACGAGACACAAGCGACATGAGCTGTTCTTCAACCAGACCACTACCAGAAGGAGAAGTCGCACGGAGTGTATAAAGACGCAGCAGCAGTTGCAAGTTGTCAAAGTCAGACAAGTTGGGAGGGTTATTTGGGTCCATCTGCTGCAACGATTGTGGAATGTGCTCTTGAAGCAATGTATGAGGAAGCAATTCACTATAGTCAACCTCTACTGGCTCATCAGTCTTTATCTTCTTGTAGATTTGCAAATCTGGGTCTTCCTTACCGACATCTTCATAGAATGGTCTCTCCAAGAGCAAATCAGAGTCAAGGGAAAAGTCTTCAGGTTGTTCATTCACTTGACTCTCTTTCTCTGTGTTGTTAAAATAATTCGACTTCGCAAGGATAACAAGAGAAGAGTGAGCAGTCTGTTGGAACTTGGTTCTTTTTGCTCTGGCACCAGTCAAAACAAACTCAAAACCGGTCAGCTTTTGAGCCTGCACCAGTTCATTTGGAGACAAATGCTCCAAGTTACACTCAATCATGGCCTTAGCTCTCTCCAAATGAAACATGATGCTCAAATCTTTGGCGATTTTCTCAGGGAGCGAAGTAACAAAGGCATCGAGCAAACGAGCATCGAGAAGTGTGGAACAAACAGCGATATGAGGGCCTGAGAACTCTCTCAACAAAGAGCATTGTATCAACAAAGCTCTTGATCTCCACCAGCTGACAGCACAACCAAATGAATCAGTTGGAACAGCAGTTTCAACGCACTCCTCGGATTGCAACTGATCAAGCAAGAGAGAGCTTTGGGTATCACTTAGCGCTTCAAACAGATGAAGTGCAAGCACCAGCCAGAATGGCTCATCAGAGAGCTCATAAGCAGTTTGACCATATGCACTCAGTGCACCGATACAGGACTCCTGTAGTTGTTCCTTGGATCCGTTTGGGAAGAAGTATTCCAAAGCGGTTAGTGGTGACTGAGGGCCGGTGTAGTTGTTTTGCAAGAAGATCAAAAGAGCACTGATGGCGATAAGAAGAGAAGTTTCTCTGTCATTAGCAACAACTTTCTTTACAAAATCATGAGTGTTCTTGTTCAAGTCTTCGGACTGCTGCAAGATTGGTAATAACTCTCCACCAAGGAGCTCTTTCACGTGAGTAGATGCGAAGAGACGATGAGGTTCACACAGGGCAAAGAACTGGAGGGCCTCTGTGGCAAGTGATGAGGCATCCTGTGGCAGCACAAGTGACTCCTGGGGAGTACTGAGAAGCAGTTGAGCGTGGATGAGTGCGAAGTCAGCCATCGCGTTCTCTGCTTTTTGTTCAGATCAACTAGGTGTTTTGGTTTGGTTTTGGTACTCGGCCAATGTGACAAATTTTTATGTGTGCGATGGGTGGTGGGCAGGGGGGAATATTTCTTTCTCGGCCGCCCACCACCGCTCCTCTTTCTACAACACAAAATCCCCCCCCCCCCCCCCCCCC
>JAJMLK010000372.1:0-10207 GCA_030564145.1 Williopsis takata
GGGGGGAACAAAACAAAATAATGGCTAGATTCAGACTTAACAGAAGACAATCGCTAATTGCCGGGTTTGCAACAACGGTTGTCGTCGCCGTTGCAGGGTTCTTAGTGTACAAGACTTTCCCACATTTGACTGACGATGATGTGGAGAAGGAAGTTGTAAAGGAAGTTTTAAAGGAAGAAGAAGGTGTAAAGGAAGAGAACGTGAAGAAGGACACTACAGAACATTTAATATAATGAATGCTACGACGTGACAACAACAACAAAAAGCAGACAATGAGGGACAAAAAACGCATATACGTAGAAGCATCAAGCTATATATATATATATATATATATATATATAATATCACACTCCTCTTTAAGCAGAAGCACCAGAGATGAAGAACCACTTGTCAATGGACTTGTCAATTGGAGCATCCTTCAAGTCCTCACCAGCTGGGACGGCAACGGACTCGGTGAAGGAAGCAGTACCTTCCAAAGTGGAGTTCTCCAACTTGATACCATCTGGAGCAGTCTCACCCTTAATCAACTTCTCCCAGGCCTCGGCACACTCGCGGATAACCTCCTCGGCGTACTTCTTGTTCTTGGCCTCACCGGAGAAGGCAAACTGGTTCTCTGGCTTTCCATCTGGAATCTTGTAAACTCTGAACCACTCGTTGGTAGCTCTCAAGAGACCTGGCAAGTGACGCTCAACGTCCTCAATGTCGTTCAACTTTGGAGCCAATGGGTCGTTCACGTCAATGACGATAACCTTCCAGTCGGTCTCACCCTCATCCAACAAAGCCATCACACCGAGAACCTTGACCTGCTTGACTTGACCGGTGTAACCAACAGCCTCACCAATCTCACAGACGTCCAATGGATCGTTGTCACCCTTGGCCTTGGTCTCTGGGTGGGTTTGGTTTGGGTCCTCCCAGGTCTGTGGGAAGGCACCATAGTTGTGGATGTAACCGTGGTGTGGGAACACATTTCTGACGAATCTGAGCTTACCCTTCTTGGTGTCCTGGATGATTGGGTTCAACTCCAAGTCCTTGGAGATCTCCAACTTGGCGTTGGACCAACGTGGGATCTCGACAATCATGTTGAGGATTTGCTTGGATTCATCGGCGTAGAGTGGAACGTCGTGGAATGGGGAAACTGGCTTTCCGTCCTTCTCAACGAAGACCTTGTAGTCCAAGGTGTTCTTAGCACCGATCTGACGAGCTGTGTAAGCCATTGCGTATGAATTTAGTCGGATGGGACACAAGAGAACACAAGAAGTAAGTGAATAGGGGGACAAAAGGGGAAAGGAAAGAAAAAAATCCGTTGGGTGAACGAAACGAACGGTCGGTCGGAAATTCCAAGAGGAGGAATATGTGGCTGGTGTGGCTGGTGTGGCTGTTCCTTTTCTCCATTGCGGAAAGTCACGTGACTACGTTCACCGGTGGTTGATTGAAAGTCACGTGGGGGGACTTGAGGAATGTGTGGCTGGTGAGTATCAGAGACCCCATAGTTACGACAGTTATGCGTGAGTGTGGCGGTGTGGCTGGTGCATGTCCTATATGTATATGTATATGTATAGGTATATATGGATGAATGAATGTAGTTCGTGTACCATACATATATATGGTTTTAGTTGTAGTAATAAGGAATACCAGATCTACTACCCACCCACACATACACATTTTCAGTAAGTTGTGTGTTCCATGCGACTTACATGGGCGAGGGGTTTTAAAGTGTCAGTTGTGTGTATTATATCAGTAGCTCATTTATTCATACAACAATCCACGGTGTAGTTATTATCCCCACCCATATTGTTCATTTGAGGTTTTTCTGTGACGATCTCTCAGTCATAAAAAGAGACGGTATAGCATATAGATCAACACGACACAGACAACAAACTGTCCCGGTATCGTGGTTCCACCAACAAGGGCACCACGCACCAAAAAGTCACCCATCGTTGTTAAATACGAATCGAATTGCACACTCATGGAGAGCGAAACGTCCACACTGATACCACTTTCAGTCAACAACAAACCATCTCGTGACACGGAGTCGAGTGGAGGGTCGGTGATTTTCAAATGGAGGTATACCGCTTCATGGTCCGAAGTTCTCATGCTCTTCACAGAGTTATAGACGACAACGGGACTTTGAGGGTACTTCATGAATAGAATACGGTCGCACCACGAGGGTACACGCTTCTTGTTGTACCTTTCATTCCCCAAATGGTACTTGTAAGTTGGCTTAAAGTCCAACTGTGCCTCTTCAAAACCGACAAAGCACTCACCGCTATTCATAACCATCTGAAGCTCGTCAAGACCGGTTAACAACCTTTCATCAGCATCATCTTCATCACCTTGATTGATGTTAGCATCTTCATCACCTTGATTGATGTTAGCATCTTCATCACCAGTTACATCTCTCAATGCCCTAAAGTTGAGATCACCCATGAAAAAAGTGTGGCATTGGGGCTTGACAACACCCCATCCATCGCCAAAGTCCAGTCCTCTTAGCAACCTCTTGGAATCCTCAACCCTTCTTTGGAGGTATCCCTCATTGGCACTTAAATGAGAATTCACAAAGGTATACTGTTCACCACCGTCAAGGACAAATCTCAAACCACAGCCACCTTTGAGTGAGGAGTACAGCATTCCACAGCTCAAAGATGAGGTACAAACTTGCTCCAACGGGCGGTTACTCAGAACAAAGAGACCAACCGCACCAACGTGTACACAACGTGAAAATTCATACCTATTAGAATAGTGGCTTTCCACCGACTTGGACACCTCTTCTCTAAACTCGTTCAAATATTGCTCAACGGTACCATACGATAACGAGGGTAAAATGGGCAACAACTCCTGAAATCCAAACACGAGCAAATCAGGTGCCAAAGTGGGGAGAATTGAGGGAAGGCACTGTGGGAAGGACTTTGATTGGTCCAATTTGGCACAGTTGAACGTTATGAGAAAGGTATTTGTCATTGTGTGTGTGTGTGTGTGTGTGTGTGTGTGTGTGTGTGTGTGTGTGTGTGTGTGTGTGTGTGTGTGTCGTTGATGTTGTTGCTCTTGTAGTGGGGGTTTTCCCCTCTTTAAAACCGGGGTGGTTTCTGATTGATGTTGAAAGGAGCAAACCCCAAACCCCACACATATATACACACAAATATATACACAAATATATACACAAATATATATATATATATATATATATATATATATATATACACTACACAGAACACTAATACAAACAAAAAAAAAGGCACAAAAATATTGTTTCATATTTATAATTCAAACCATACGCACAACACCATACACCACACCCACAAGGCCAAACAACACCCCGAGACACAAAACGCGAGCCTTAAATTGCTCCTCCGCAACCTGTGCCTTCATGGAGTAATCCAAACGGTCTCTCTTAATCACCTGGGCTCTAATCTCCGTGGCCTGTGGGGTAACACCCTCTGGAATGTACTGTGGATACATACCATCCAAGTACTGTTCAATCTTACCGATGGTGATTCCCAATCTCAAGTAGTTTGGATCGGAAGGATGCGACTTGTGATGAATACTTCTCAAATAACGTCTAAAGATGTGACAACAACCTTCAAGGGTTCTAGATTCTAAAATCAACGCAACTGTAGTGCCTTTTCTAATCTTGATGTGCTCTGTCAAAACTTTCTCGTTCTGGAAGACCAAATCCAACGTGGCAATGGCCATAACTTGTGGAATTGCACAAAAGTTAAAACTCGTCTGTTCTTCAACGAGCGACAAGTATTGCAAAACGTCAATGAAATGGTCAAGTGCATTACAAACCAACTCAGAAATACACCACAAACCTTGTTGCCTATTTTCTTGTTTCATAAAATCCGACAGGTCTGTGGCATAGTTCCCCCAAATCTCCCTTGGCCAAAAGGCACGGCCATCAACCTGATCCTCCTCGTAATCCCTAATGATGTTGGTCTTTTGCAAGAAAAGACCCATTCCTCTGTACATAACGGTGTCATTTGCCAATTTGTCGTTGCCAAAGTTTGCCAAAACAATCAACTTTGTCAACCCATCACCAACCAACCCTGCAACGTAGTAGCAGTAGAGGTCGTAGTCCTCGATGGTCAACAACCCATTTTCGTTAAAGTTTTCATTCTCGATGTAGTCGGCCATGCCGTTACCCATCTTATCGGTGATATCCTTCAAAACTTTTTGGTACTGTGGTTTCAAAAGGTGGTACTCTCTCAAGATCGCATCAAACTCCACCAGGACACATCTATCCTTCTCCGTTGGTGCACAACCGTCAAAAGTCCAATCCTTGGTGTCCAGCTTCGAGGCAAAAGATCTCAACACTGGCAACTTGATGGCATTGTCAATGGTCATGTCATCCTCCACTGTATCCAGAGCTCTCAGAATCAAATAAAAGATCATAATCGCATCACGCAACTCTGGGTGAAGTTCTTCAATAACAGCGGCAAAGGAACGCGACGTAATGTTCAACAACTCATAGCAACGAATGATATCCTTTGATTCCTTGGAAAGATCACGTGGATGGTCCTTCTGTTTGATTAGTTTACTTTTATATGTGTGTTAGTGATATGTGTTTTTAACTTGGTATTGTCCCGTCCCAACCCCATTAAAAAAGAAAAGGGGGGGGGGGAGGGGGGAAAATCTCAATTTCATCAATCAAAAAGATAACATACAACTGGACCACAGCAGCCAATTCAAGAGGATGTGAGAGAAGCTCGACAACTTTACCCATTCTTCTTCTTCTTCCCCCTACCTTTTTTTTTTTTTTTTGTTTTTTTGAATGTAATCCTTTTTGGTGTGTGTGGGTAATTATTCAATTTTCTGTTTTTATTTGATTGTGTCCTCTGCCTCTTTCTTTTTTATGTCTCGGAGTGAGTGAGCGCGCTCGTTTACGTTCAGTTTCGTTTAAAGTTGTCGTTTTTGTTCGTTTAAGTTGTCGTTTTTTGTCGTTTTTTGTCGTTTTTTGGATAATTTTGTCATTTTTTGTCGTTTTTGTCGTTTTTTGTCGTTTTTTGGATAATTTTGTCATTTTTTGTCGTTTTTGTCGTTTTTTGTCGTTTTTTTGCCATTTTTGTCGTTTTTTAAGTCCCTTTTTGGAGAATTTGTCAATTTTTGTCAATTTTTGTCTTTTTTTTTCTTAGTTCTTTACGCAACGGGAATTATATGAGATGAGAGAGATTTTACACCCCCCACCCCCGTAGGTAAACAAAAGATATATATATATATAAATCTATATACCCTTTACAACTGTATACCTCCCTTCCCCCCCCCCAACTCTCACATGGGGAGCCCAAAGAGAAGAAACGGAATTCCGAGGGGGGGGGAGAGATCGAAAAAAGATGACGTAATATAATTTTCAGAATTACATAATAAGCAGACACGGGGGAGGAGGAGGAGGAGGAGGAGGTGATGAAGTTCCCAAAGGAATAGGCACGTTTGCAGGAGTTTATCTCTATAATAGAAGTGTGTGACAACATACCTAAGACTGGTTGTTTAGAAGATTTAAGAGAAAAGAAGAAGAAGAAGAAGAAGAAGAAGAACGAACAGGGATGAGGTTCCAACTGCCATTAATAGTAGCAGTAGTAATGACTGCTTTCAACGCCGTCACTGCACAGCTCATCGATCTCGACAACAAAAACTTTGACGCCGTTGTCTATGGCTCGGGAAAGGACACCTTTGTGGAGTTCTATGCAACTTGGTGTGGCCATTGTAAGAAGTTGGTTCCAACGATGGAACAACTCGCAAAGACCTATGAAGGTACAAACATTCAAATTGCCCGTATCGAGTGTGAGGCCAACAGGGTCATATGTTCCCAGTTTGGAATCCCTGGGTTTCCAACGATGAAGTTGTTCAAAAGAGAAGACGAAACAGCTGAACCCGTTGAATTTGCAGGTTATAAGAGGGATCACGATGGATTTGTAAAGTTTCTGGGAGACAACGTTGAAGGTTATGTGCATACCCCACAAATTGAAAGCCATATCGTTCAGGTTTCTGACTTGGACTTTGATGAGAAGTTGCTCCAGAGTGGTAAAAATGCCTTTGTGGTCTTTACCGCTGATTGGTGTGGCCATTGTAAGGAGATGCATCCAGCGTGGGAGAAGTTGGCCACCATTTTCCAAAATGACGATGTCATCATAGCTGAGGTTTCCATAACGGATTCACCAGCTGCTGAGTTGAAGAAGAGATATGGCATTGAGGCATACCCAGAGATTCTCAGTTTTAAGAAGGGATCACCATCTAAGGTGATTCCATTTGAAGGTTCAAGATCATTGGAGCAATTGGTCTCTTGGGTCAATGGAGTTTCTGGTACCCATAGAACCCTTGACGGTTCTGTTGACTCCAATGCCGGTCGTTTTGAACATTTGGACCGCAAAGTACAAGAGTTGTTGAAACTAGATGGTGAGGAACAGCACAGGTCTATAACCTCGCTGATCCAGCAGTTAGATGCTGGTCAATCGTACTACAGAAAACTTCTCAACAAGTTGTTGAACGGTGAAGACACGTTCATTTCCAAGGAAATTACAAGGTTGAACAAAATGTTGGAAAAATATTCATCACAGGCAAAGAGGGACATTTCCCCAAAACAGGTTGATTCTATCCAAGAGAGATTGAACGTTTTAAAAGTGTTTTTAAAGTGAAGTCATTAAAATTGCCCATACCATCTTTGTGTTCTTTTTGTCATCGTAATGCAAAGGGGGAACTATATATATTTGTCTTCATAATGCAGGTGGGGCAGTTATATATTTGTCTTCGTAATGCAGAGGGGGAACTTATATATATCATTGCCTAGATTGAACACCACGTAGTTGTTCAAGTAGCTGTTGTTGAAGTTTGGTATTTCTTTGCAGTTTGGTGAGTACATCCTTATCCACTTCGTAGTACAACCCCTTTTTATCATAGAAATCCATTCTCTTGTAGTGGTTTACCCTTGGAGCGATCCATTCGAGCCAATTCCCACCCATAACCTCTTGCCAATTGCGCTTCCAACCGAGGTTGAAGGCATTGCCCATGCTTTCAGAGTTTGGTTGTTGTGACACAGAGTAATAACTGTCGTTAATCAGCTCCATGTTGTTTCTGTATCTTATCTGTTCTTGGTGTTCTATCGTGGTCATGTTTTGGAACAAGAAGTGAAGCGTGACTCCTGCAAAGATACCGACTGCAAGGAACATGGTTAGGGCGAGTACTCCGAGCATAATGACATTGACCGCAATGAAAGAGTCGTTGTAAATCTCACCGCTTATAAACTCGTAGACGGAAAGTCCTGAAACGAGTAAGTTTAACCCGGAGTACAACATTGTGGCTATGAGAAACTGGATAAAGAACTTGCAGTTGTTGAACCCAATACAAGTTGCAAACCAAGGACAATGATGGTCCATCTTCAACTGACACCTATTGCAAGAGGAACAGTGGTGGGTTCTATCTGGTTTCCAACAGTGACACTTGTTGCAGTACCTTAGAGAACCCGAGGATTTTACCTGTATGGACCTCTGTGAGATGAACTGCGGTGGCTGTGCAGTTCCAGCAGACGTTTCATCTTGGGTACAGAGTTCGGCAAAGTCCAAGGGAGAGCCAGGTCCTGCATTGATCACCTGATAGTATGTAAACATACCATAGCAGAATAGTACCAAGTCAAAAAAACCGACGAAGAGTGGACCCCAGCCATCCTGTTGGAGTATAATGTCAACTTCAAAGACGTAGAGGGCGTAGCAGTATAGCGACGTTGTCAGAACTTTGGGGAACAGGATTGTGAGTTGGCAGCAGAAGTTTTCTATCGATTTCATGAGCTTCTGTTATGTCTTTTTTTTTTTTTGTTTTGTTTGTTTGTTATCTAGGTACCGTGCGTCTTGTTCTGCTGTATACACACCACACACCTTCCTCAAGAGTCCTCCCTCCCTCCCTCCTCCCCAAAAAAAAGCATCTTTTCTGATCTGTTGGAAGCTTGAAAAAAAAGCTCACCCCGAAAAATACAATACCAAAACAAAAGCTATAACACACAAAAGCGATAATACACAAACAAAAACACAAAAAAAAAAACAGTGGGGTTGGGGGAAAACAAACACACAGAAGAAAGGGCATACTCTCATTACAATGCCCGGAATAAGGGGATCAGTACACAACGTGAACCGCTTTGTACGTGCATTTGAGCTCGATGGTGGTTCAGGGGATTGTGCTTTGGTCTTTATCGGGGAGGGGGCTTTCCGATGGACTCATGACCGTGCCATATGTCGACAAATTGCAGTTACCCACCGGCTGGACCTGTTACAACGTTGTCTTTTCCTCTTCATACAAGGGATGGGGTACAGGCTCCTTGGATAGAGACGTTGAAGAAATTGCAGAAGTTGTCCACTATTTAAAGACCCAATGCGATAAGAAGAAAGTGGTGCTTATGGGCCACTCTACCGGTACCCAGGATTCGATCCATTTCTTGTTGAACAAGGGGTCAATGATAGATGGAATCATCCTTCAGGCTGCTGTCAGTGACAGAGAAGCCATGACGATGTTTATGGGTATTGAAAAAGTTGAAGAGCTCAACAAAGAGGCTAGGGAATTGCAAGAAGTACACGGAAAGGACCATATCCTTCCAGCACACTTCAGCAAGACCTTCTTTTCCACTCCAATTTCTTGTTATAGATGGCTCTCTTTGAGCACTGTTGGTGGTGATGATGATTACTTCTCCAGTGATTTGTCTGATGATACTTTGAAGTATACTTTGGGCAAAATTGACAAACCGGTTCTATTCCTCAACTCTGGAGCAGATGAATTCGTCCCAACTCACATTGACAAGGAGAAGCTTTTGCAACACTGGATAACGTTTGTTCCTAAGGGATTTGTCTCACCAGAGAGCAAAATCATCCCAGGTGCAACTCATAACGTTGGTCCAGAATCTACAGACGAGGCACTACCAATTTTAATAGAATCGGTCTATAACTTTTTATCTGGAATCTAAAACTAACTAGTTTTCACCTTTGGCAAGGACTTGTAGTATGCCTCCAAACCCACACCAAAGAACACCAGGGCAATGGCACACCATTGCCATGAGGTCAACGCATGGCCAAACACAACGACACTTAATAACATCGAGAGCATCTTACGGGTAACCGTGACCGTGATTAAAACCAAAGATCCAAAGTTGGATAGCATCAGGAAGATAAAGATCTGTCCAATGGCTCCGCATAACCCATAGAGAACCAACTTATAGCATAACTCCGCGTTCATTTGGAAACATGTCACAGAGTACTGCAGTTGGCCAGAGATCAAACAATAAACCAACGTCATTCCCATACTGACAAAGTTGAGGAGGAACATCAAGTGTGCTGGGTGTAGTTTCAAATCCTTAAACATGACATCCTGTGTGGCATTGGTAATACCATCGAGCAAAAGGCTAGCCAATAACAATACGACACCAACGAACATCTGTTCACCACGATCCATCCTTTTACCACCCATTGAAAACAGAGACACGCCCACGGTGACAACAAATACGACAAAGTACTTGTAGTACGGGAATTTTCGCTTGTACCACACCTTGTGCACAAACATCACAGGTACAAGTTTACAACTCTTGGCCAAAGTGTACAACAAGTAGCCAACGTACGACGTGCTCATCATACCCAAGGGAGAACTCATCGACTGTGTTGCAGCAACAAGCATGACGGGTTTAACAATGTGCCACTGAAACTTTGGAGTGCGTGGTTCTGTCAGTTGCAAGTAGATCCACCCAACCAAACAAGCCACACAGTTCTGAACCAAGTTGATCACGAACGGTGCAGAGTACTTGGAACCATCGTGTAGGGTGAAAGAAGTGACCTGTTCCTGAAGAGCACCCCACGTAAGGAAGGACACGTAAATACCTATAACATAGAGCACCAAGTGTGCAGAAGTGTTCATCTTAGATGATCACCAGCTCATCTATTTGTTAATGTAGAGAGATAGAGAGAGAGAGAGAATATCATAATGGGAAGTCGGGGACTGTCTGGTCAACGCGCTCTCCCAACCATCACCACCACAAAGAACAACCGTTGGTTACGGTGCCCCGGCAGAAACCAGCACAGAGGTACCATATTATGTAATGTTGATGTAATGAAGCCACGTGATAAATTTAACACCCAAACACCTCAAAGGGGGTTATAAAAAATTGATTATATAATCACTTGCTAACTTAAACTCTCTGCCATTTTTTCCAACACGGGCAACAAAGCGTTTTTCTCTCGTTCGGGGG
>JAJMLK010000373.1:0-10132 GCA_030564145.1 Williopsis takata
AAAAAAAAAAAAAAAAAAAGGAAAAGAAATTACCCGCAGGCTAAGTTTATATATTCGAAACAGCAAACATCATTACAGTTTTTAGTAATAAGGGATTATAAAAGAAAAGGAGTTTTATCCCACGTTTTTTTTTTGTGTATGAAATTTGTGTTTGTGACTTGAACCATCAGAGATATCAATCAATCAGATAACAAATCACACACACAATGGCTCCAAAGACTGCTCTTATCGCAATTACTTCCAACAACGACGTCTTCTATGACGATGGTGCCAAAGGTGGTCTCTTTTGGTCAGAGGCTGCCCATGCCTACAGTGTCTACAAGGAGTCTGGATTTGACGTTGTCTTTGCCTCAGAGACTGGTACCTACGGTGTTGATGGCCACTCTTTGATTCCTCCAATGTTCATCTCCGAGGAGGACTTGAAAGAGTACGAGGACAAGTCCCTCCCAATCCATGCTGACCTTGCAAAGATCAAGAAGGCTTCAGACCTCAATGCCGATGACTTTAGCATCTTCTTTGCCGCTGGAGGTCATGCTACTCTGTTTGACTTCCCAACTGCCACTGGCTTGCAAGAAGTTGCCAGAAAGATCTACAACAATGGTGGTGTCGTCTCTGCCGTGTGTCACGGTCCAGCCATCTTTGCCGGCTTGTCTGACTTGGTTAAGGGTAAGAAGGTTTGTTGTTTTGTCGCAAGCGCAGAGAAGGACTTGGGATTGGAGGCTACTTTGCAGAAGTTCAACTTGAAGACCAACGAGGACTTGATCAAGGAGATTGGTGGTACATTGGTGCCTGCACCAGACGCTTGGTCAGACTTTGTCGTTTCCGATCAGAGAATTGTTTCTGGTGTTAACCCAGCATCTGCCCACTCTACAGCAAGAGAGAGTATTAAGGCATTGGCATAAACATTTGGGGGAAAAGGGGATAATGAGTTTTTCAAATTTGATGAAATTGTGTTTTTTTTTTATGACTTGTGTGTGTTGAGAACTCGTAGTTTTAATATATTATATATAACACAACCAAGCGAGAATTCGTTATAGTTAGTTCTATATTCTAGTGTTCCCCCTATATTCAAGCGTCCCCCACGCTTACCAAATTAGAGGGCGATATTTCTGCCAGTCTCTTTAAATCAGCCAAAAACAAAAAACAAAACACAAAAACAAGGAACACAAACATATAAACACACGCTGTCCCTTGCAATAGGAACCAATATTCAAACTCCCAATTTCTTTGACCAACAAAGAGCTTCAAAAAATCAAATCTCATAAAGGTAAAAATGGACAAACCAGTCAGATACGCACAAAGCATACAGAATAACACCAAGGTAAGGCTATCTATCATCCCCTCTTTTCTGAACCTGAACTAACTTCTCCCCCACAAAAGACACTCCAATACATACACGATTGTACATCACTCATATTTGGAGTCTCGGCAGGTATTCTCCAATTAGAGTCACTCAATGGGTTTATCTTCCTCATAGCATCCTTCTTCACAGTGTCGATACTCTTTATAGTTTCCCATTGTGGTTTACAACCAGCAAAGTACTTTGAGTCACCACTAAAGGCCCTCCTGTTTGATGACGCCGTGAGATACCTTACAGCTTTTCTCATGAGCTGGACATTTGCCTACGCCTTGGTTCAATCTTGAGACCAAAGTCATTTTTTTTTTTTTTTTAATTCGTTTCATTCATATCTCATGTCATTTATATTTCTTTTTCTTACTGCCCACCATCTTTGTCCGAGCGCTGTCCATTCTCTTGTTCATGCGCTTACGCTTAACACCAACCATGGTTTCCACATCGTAGAATTCACCAAGGGTACTCTGCGTACCTTCTCTTTTCTTTTTGTTCAGATCTCTGATCAATGGCACAAGCACCTGGTCAACTCTCTCCTGAGACCAACCGACAGTAGACATCAAAAAAGTTCTCAATCTATCGAGATCTGGCGCACCCCATACAAATTCAGTTTTATCATGATCAACTTCAGCGGCAAGATAGGCATGATCGATCCTCCGGTCGGGGAAAGCGTTGTCAATGAGAACGTCAGCCTTGAGAAGTTTCTTACGCAAACTTTTCTGCCATGAAGTCTCCTTCTTCTGCCTTTCCAAATCGAACTGGCCCTCGACAAACCAATCTCTAAACCGTTCCAACCCTCCAAAGTTGGCAAGTATCTCCATCGCAACGACAGGACCAATACCTTTCAACCCTTCAGTATAGTCACTCCCAAGAAGATGTGCCAATTCGATAAGCTTTGTCTTGTCAAGACCAGCCTTTTCCAATGCACTATCGTTGTAGAACTCAACGTAGTGCTTCTCGTGAAACATATTTCTGTACACACGGTCACCACCAAAGAGGAACACATCAGAATCATCGGTAATTATACCATCGACGAGTCCAAGCTTCAGCAATTCGGCACATTGTGCTTCTGCTTCCATTGGGGCTGTGATATAAGGAATTCCAAATCTTGACAGCAAATCCTGTACTTCACGAATCATAACCACAGTTACTTCATCGGCATCACGCAATTCACGACGCTGTTGTTGTTTCAAGGATTCCTCATCATCGATGAATGCCATTATATGAGGATTCAAATCCTTTTGAAATTGCTCATGTTCAATTTCCTCCTTTTCCAGCTGGTCATTTAGCTGTTCCTCGTCGGATTCAAAAAATTCATAGTCTAAAGCTGGAGCCTCACGTCCAGGTTCCTTCTCCTCAAGAGGTTCAATTTGAGATGTGATTATTTCTTTAGTAGGCTTATCTTTACGCTTTGATTCCACCTCGGATTCATCATTCACTTCGATGATTTGGAGATCGTCATCTTCCTCATTACCAACAAGTTTTTCTCCAGCATTTGAAACAGTGGAAATTTCTCTATCCTGAAGCATCTCTTGAGCTTCACCCCATGAGACCAACCCTAAAGTCATATCCGATATCTTTCGCTCTTCAGCTTTCTTCTTGGCATCAATTGCATCTCTCTGCTTTTGTTGATATGGGTTCAGCATGCTATTCTTACCGAACCAGGATGGAACGTTGACACTAGGTGCATTGGAGCTATCAGAAGTTGTAGGATGTTTAATCGAGGAGCTGTCTTTTGGTGGAAGAGCAGTAGTTGGTGCAGATTTTGGAGTTAATTTGTCATCGATATTATTATCAATTCCTTTTTCCACTTTCTGGTTCACCTTTCCAACCGAAGGAACGAAAACCTTCGGTGGAGGTAAAGGTGTATCTGATTTTGGTGGAGGTAAAGGTGTATCTGATTTTGGTGAAGAAGGGGCAACATGCTGCTTTGGTATGTCTAAATTGCCAAAATCAAATGGAACATCCTCAAAAAGGGCATCATCATCATCATCATCGCCATTATCTTCCTGATCTTGTTTCTTTTTCTCCGATAACTGTCTTTCCAACTCCTCCTGTTTTTTCAAATCATCCTTTGACTTTTGAATAGCCTCCATCAGTTCTATCTCTTCAATTTTGGTCAAATATTCTTGGTATTCATCTTCGTCTTCAGTCTCAATCCATTTTTTTGCCTTAGATTTCGAAGGACTAAAATTGAACGACCTTAGCGTAGAATCAGCAGCAGATACAGTAGATGATGGAGGTAATGGCAAGGAACTAATACTCTGGTTCACTCTCTCAGCCTTTTTGTTCTCAAGGCTGACTTCCTCCCAGGCAACATCATCATCACTATCCATCGACTCGCCTCTTTCTCTCTTCTCTTCTCTATCAAGATCCACAGGATTTTGAGCAGTCATACCAGTATCATCCTCTAGACTGAGAGCCCACCCACCTTCTGTTTTTTGTATGCTGTACTGTTTATTCCTTTCACTGGCTATTCTTCGAACTTCTTGCGATAGATCGCCACTCATACCACTGATGCCCATGAGTCTCTGAGTGAAGTAATTACGCTTCTGAACCATTTGGATCTGGAACTTGGAAAAATCCATACTCTCTGGGAAAATGTTCTCCAGTTGCTCCTTTGTATATCCCATTCTTAAACGAGATCTCAGTCGCAGCTGAGAAAGAACCATATATTGCGTTGTCAAGGGAAGCTGTTCAAACTCTTCAGAAGCAGGATCAACAGTGTTCAGGTCCACACCATCCAGATCATCAACCTTCTGTTCCTTATGCATTTGATACTCCTCTTCGGAGACAAATCGAGCATCATTTTTGGAGAACTCAAAGCCTTCTATATGTGGCAAATCGTACTCATCTGAGCCTTTGAACCTCTCTGGCTTAATCACAGCTTTCTCTCCTTGATCCATGTAGTTGTATTGGATGCCATCGTCTTTCTTCTCCTCTTTATTTTGCTGCTTCTGTAACTGTAGCGCAAGCAACTTCTGAGCGGTCTTCTCTGCGCTCTCTCGTTTTCCCTGTCTTCTCTCTTTTCGCCTTCTAATGACTTCTCTCTTCAACGCTGGTGCACCACCATCGAATACGAAGACGGGTTGAATACCAAAGAACAAAAGTTTACATATTCTTCTGAAAAAACCAACGATATGAGATGCCCTCATAGCACCTCCCTCCTTTGATCTAACAGCCTTGAGAAACTGATAAATCCAGATGGAAGCATCCACTGCCATTCTCTTCCTGCTCAGAGATTCGAGCCGTACTGGCCTCGAAGAAAACTCGATGATATTCCACAGAGCATGAACACCCATCTCTCTCGTACCCGCTCTATAGACTATATATTAACAGACAAGTACACAGAGCAACGGGGTTTTGATGGAATACAATAGCGTACGTTAACGAGAGAGGGTAGTAGCCACCAATTCCTGGTTATGAGCCACTAAGATCATCACGTGACTGACGCGCGAGACACCAAAAGAAAAAAAAAGAACTTTCAACGCGTGCAAAAAACGACCATGAGGAACTCGAATATATATAATGGAACATTACAAGCTATTAAGGGACCAGTTGAGATGTCTATAGAGACTGCTAGAGTGATATACTTACCAGATGGTGCGTGTAAATTGGTGAATCTACCCAACCCGCTTACGGGTTCACTGCAGAACTTTGTTGTCTGTGATGACGTTTTATACGAACTTCGTGAAGTTGATGGTGATAATCCACATGACAACCAGAACAACTTGAGACCAATCACAAAGAACGATAAGAAGAATGTGAGGTCTCTGATTCTCGAAGGAGATGATAAGTCTGGTCTGGTGATCGAGGAGGGTTCACCACTTGTGGCCACCAGATACAACTTGAGCTTCATACTTTTAAGTTACTTTAACTCATGCAAGCAACAAGTTGGTAACAGATTCCAATCAAGCGAAGATTTATTTGATACCATGCAGGAGAACATCACTGGGCTCAAAGATTTGCCTGAAATAATGGTCCAGAGTGCGCTCATAAATATCTGTGAAAGCGTTGTTGAAGGCGATGAACCATTTTACAAGTACTCAGAAGTCAAAGCTTTACAATGGTTGAAACAGAGAGTGGAAAAGCTTTCTCAAAATATCCCACAGAGCATCCTAGAGTCACTCGTTAAACCTCTCTTGTACCCTGTAAACTTGGATGAAACCATCCCAGAGATTATGATGCAATCTGCTCTCATAAAGTTTTCTATACTGATGATCAACTCCTACATTCCAAAGGAGTACCAAACAACGCTATACGAATCATACGACTTTGTTGAACTAGAAAAGTACGTCACAGATCTGAAGAGACAGAAGATAGAGAAAAGGGCAGCTGAAGAGGGAATTTCGGATTTGAACCATGTCAATGCACAGAACAAGAGAGCCAACGGCACAAATGACAAAGGACCGCAGAAGAAAAAACCAACTGTTAAAAAGGCACAGGTAAAGGTTTCCAAGGGAGCGTTGGATATGTTTTTCAAGAAGAAGGCATAGACAATATTGTTGTTAGACAGAAACTGTTTCCTTTTTTTCTTTACTTTTTTTCGCAAACATAATACATTTTTCACATTATTTACATGTACAACCATTGTGCTCTGTCTGTTTCACTTCATTTCAATCTCTTCAATCTTTTTTGAAGAAGAAACGCTCTTGTTCACCTGGTTGTAGATTCCCATACCACTAGCGATGAAAGAGCCCATGTCGTTCAACCCAGCCGGCACAATAATAGTGTTGGACTCCTTAGCAAGCTTACCAAAGGCCTCAACATAGTGTTCAGCAACCTGAAGTGAGACGGCATCTTGACCACCTGGGGTCTCTTGGATAGCCTTGGCAATCTGTTTGATACCTTCAGCAGTGGCCTTGGCCTTCAAAAGGATAGCCTCAGCCTCACCAGCAGCCTCGTTTATACTTTGGGACTTCATGGCCTCAGAGGCAAGGATCTTAGAGGTCTTGTCACCTTCAGCAATGTTGATAGCACTCTGTCTGTGACCTTCAGAGTCCAAAATCTCGGCACGCTTCGAACGCTCAGCACTAACTTGTCTGTGCATGGCTTCGAGGACATTCTGCGGTGGGTGAATATCCTTGATTTCATAACGGAGACACTTGATACCCCAGTCAGCAGCGGCTTCGTTCAATGCGGTGGTGATGTTGTGGTTCAAGTTCTGTCTCTCCTTAAGGACGTGGTCCAAGGTCAACTGACCAATCTCGGAACGCATGGTGGTTTGAGCAAGTTGCGAAATGGCATACTCTGCATCCTCAACACCATAGGAGGCCTTGTAGGCATCAACAACTCTGATGTACAAAACACCATCCATTTCCAAGGTGACGTTGTCAGAGGTGATGGCACTTTGCGTTGGAATCTCAATGGCAGCCTCCTTCAAGCTTTGCACGTACTGGATCTTGTCGATGAAGGGAAACAAGATTGCCAAACCGGGATCTAAGATACGGTGGAACTTACCCATTCTTTCAACGACCCATGCGGTCTGTTGTGGAACGAAACGAACAACGGTGTTTGCAGGAAGCCTGTCCTGTTGGAAGAACGACACCGGTTGACCAGAGTACTGTCTTGCGGAGATCTGAAGCGCCGGGAAGGCAAATCTCTGTAGACGTCTCGAAGATAATTGTGCAGATGTCTTCAACATTGTCTTCAATTGCGGTTGAATGTGTGTGTGTGTGTGTGGGAGAAGGGAAGGTGCCGAATGCTATGTCTTATGTGTTGTTGTTGTCTGTGTGTGTGTGTGTGATGTATTTTGTGCCAGTTTCCCTATTCTTTTTGTTTTTTTTTTGCCATCGAGCACCTTTTTTCCCCCTCCTCCTTCCTCCCCGTTTTCGTTTCATCCCCCCACCAACCCACACAAGCGAAATTTTTACAACACAGAGTTTTAGTTAAGTAGTGGAACATCTCTTTAACAATACAAGAAAAGAAAGGGGGTTTAATAGAAAACCAATGGCCAAGGGAATCGAGGTATCCACCAATGAACGCACGTTTGTGCTCGAAGCTCTTAAGCAGGGGATTAGAACGGATGGACGTAAACTGGACGAGTTCAGACCAGTTAGCATAACTTTGGGCGATGAGTACGGCTATGTCGATGTCTCCATGGGGGAAACCCGTGTGATTTGTCGTATTAGTGCAGAAATAGTTGCCCCATATGAGGATAGACCATTTGAAGGTTTGTTCACCGTGTCCACAGAGATCAGTCCGATGGCGTCACCGATGTTTGAGAATGGAAGACAAGGCGATGACGAGTTACTCATCACAAGAGCCGTTGAAAAAGCAGTGAGGAGATCTGGTGCTCTTGACTTGGAGAGTCTATGTATCATTGCCGGAAGCAAGTGCTGGAGTATCAGAGCAGACGTGCATTTCTTGGACTATGACGGAGGATTTATTGATGCCAGTTGTATTGCAGTTATGACCGGTTTGCAGCATTTCAAGAAGAACGACGTTACCGTTTCTGGAGAACAAGTCATTATCCATGACGTTACAGAGAGAGAACCAGTCGAACTGAGTATATTGCACGTTCCTATCTGTGTCTCATTTGCATTCTTCAACCCTAACGGAGTGGAGGAGAACATCAAAGGTGACGCCAACGAGATCTACGTTGTTGACACGAATTTACAAGAAGATTTGCTCAAGGATGGTGTGCTGACCGTGACTATAAACAAGAATAGAGACATTTGTCAAATCTCCAAGGCTGGTGGTCTACCTATGGATGCATTGACGTTAATGGAGTGTTCCCACAAGGCTTATGCCATTGCAGAGAAGCTCACAAATGAAATCAAAGATCTCTTGGAGAAGGACGACGTAAAGAGAAAGGGTTCGAAATGGAAAATGCTCAGTGCTTCTAATGCTAGATAGAGTTATCGCATGACAACTTTTTGTAACTATACATCTTTTTTTTTTTTGTAATGATTAGAAAAAAAAAAAAAATAAAATCAATTGGCCTTTACCCTTTTGTATATAGTTGTGTCAATAGCCTCCTCCTCTCTTGTTCTCTTGGAAGAAGAAGAGTTTTGAACGGTGAACTCATTTGACTTTTTAACCCATTGGACATAGTTGTCATTGTTCAAGTTGAGATCGTAGTGCAAATTCTTCAAGATGGCAATCTCGAGCAACTTGAGTTCTTCAACGGCCAGACCAGATATCTTGGACCAAGCCTTGAACGAATAATTGGAGTCATAGTTGTACTTGAAGCTGAGAATAAGACAGATGAGAAACACCTTCTTGGGGCACATGAGATGATGCGAGCTGTTATCGTCGGCAACAAGCCTCTTCTTGATCTGACGTTGCAATTTGGAGAGGTAGAACAAACTCACCTGAAGAGTTGGAATGGAACATCTCGATCTCTTGAGAACCTCTCTTAGAAAACGTTCGTAACCTTCTGGTCTCATCAAAGATGTTGTGATTGCAAAGAGTGACTGAACCTCGGTGGTGATTGGCTCTTGCCAGAGAGAAATCACATAAGCAGCAGAATTCTGGATGTAGTTGTTCACGACAAGGCTCTTGTCTGAAAAATCCTCATATGCTGCTGCTGTGGGTTTTGATGAACCCGGTGGGGTGATAAGATGTGTCTTCTTAGAAGACATGTTGTATGGTAGTAGTAATAGTAGTTGGAAAGTTTGATAGATGAAGAATAAAAGTAGTGCAAACAAGGAGAATAGAAGGAGCAAACAAATATCTCTCTCTCACCAAAACAGTAGTAAGATATAGTTGGTATAAATCTATTCAAAGAACAGATGCTTGCTGGTATATTGTCACAAAACAACAACAACAATAACAGAAGTGTGTTTGTATGTGTGTGGGTGAGTGGACCAATGTAGAAGATATCAACAACTATCCTTTTCAGTTAGACATTGGTGGAGATATATATATATATATATGAAGATAATATGGTAGTGTAATTAAGGGGACAAACACAAAAAAAAAAACAAAACAAACTGTAAAGATGTAATTAAAAGTGATGCAAGTAGTGTAACGGTAGTAAATCTGAAAAGAGTAAAGATCTGTGATGTTAAATGCTGTTATGTTATGTGTGTTGGATGCCAGTTCGTTCACGTCGTTAAGTAGCGGTTGTGGATGGGGAGTTTTCTTGTCTTTTTACACAGAGGAACAAGAGCAACACAAAAAAGGAGAAATCCAACCAGGGTTGAGTTAACCGAAGATGTGTGCAAGTGTGCGTATGTGTGTATATATATATACACTTTCTTAATTACTCGCAGTAAAATGAGAGATTAGAGTGCTGTTTTTATACATCTTCTCCCTCTCCCCCCCACATGTTTGTGAGTCACACACACACACACACAAACACACACACAAACACACACACACACACACAGCACTTTACGAACACCGAGGACGGCCCCGAAGTTTTTTTTTGTGCCACACTGTGACACACATCTGGTAGGGGGACATACACAAACACACACACCACAAACACACACACACACACACACACACACACACATATATAGAGACCTGGGTAATTATAATATATTGGCCCATAGTTTATGGGGCGTTGTTGTTTAAACAGCGTTTTATTTATTTATTTGTAGTATATACATAAAAAATGTTATCACATACATAGGTCAAAAAGTAGATGACAGACATTCAGTCATACAATACAATACAATACAATACATATGTACATACAGATTCTGTTAAACGTCAAAAACAAACAAACAAACAAATAAACAAACAAACAAATAGACCTTCCCCGAAGGGCTGGATGTGTGATGTCGTGGTATGGTATGATGACGTGATGACGTGATTGAATCATCAGGG
>JAJMLK010000374.1:0-10121 GCA_030564145.1 Williopsis takata
TTTTTTTTTTTTTTTTTTTGATTGAGCGGGAACGGGCTTGTTGGCGTACAACAAAAGGAAACCACACGTGGGCATAAATTTGGGTCCAATGGATTCTGAAGATCTCTTTAACGCCTAGTTTGTGCTTAACAGCTGCTGCTGCACCATTGCTCATTAGTCACAGTGATGGCTTCATCTTTATCGTATCGCATGTGAACTAATCCTTTAGCACGTGGACAAATTGGATGTATCGGATTATACTATTGGATCACGGGCCATGTGCTAGTCCCCTAGACATTAAGATCAAAAATGGGGCACTTGTATAAACAGCACTTTTCTTCTTCTCTCTGGCCATCTTCTTCTAATTTCTACGAATAGAGGTCAAAAGACTTTACAACAAATAATAAGAGGAAGAGATGTTTCGATATTCTGAAGTTCTTGTGTTACTGTTCGGCTTAGTTATTATTAATTACTGGTCAAACAATGGAACGTCTTCAGAAAATACCGCCCTCAACCTCAACTTTGAGCTGTTAAATAGGACAGTGTGGACCCTTCCAGAGGATGACTGGAATACCGGATTGGATCCATCCACCTGGTCTACGGCTGAAGAACATTTTGATTACGGCTTTTACCACGGAGTGGCATCGGGGGATCCAACTACTGACTCTGTCATCCTCTGGACTAGAGTGACGCCGTATACAGTCAAACGAACCTTGATCAACAGTACCTTGCTTGTAGTCAGGTATGAGGTGCTTTCTGGTGATGTGATTGTTGCCAGTGGAAAGACATATACTAATGCATTGATTGACTACACGGTCAAGTTGGACATCACCGGCCTTGAGCCAAATACGACTTACACCTATCGGTTTTTCGGTGATAACAACATCACTTCCCCGATCGGCAATACCCGCACTCTTCCGCATGATGATCAGCTAGATCCGTTGAGGCTTGCGGTTTACTCATGCTCGAACTATGCTGGCGGTTTCTACCATGCGTACAAGATGCCTGTTGTGAAGAACTCAGTTGACTATATCATCCACTTGGGTGACTATATCTACGAGTACGCTAATGGCGAGTACACGGATGGTACTGACTTGGGTAGAGTGCATCAACCTGAGCACGAATGCCATACTTTGGATGACTACCGTACCAGATATGCCTCCTACAGAACTGACGCCGATCTTCAAGACTCGCACGCCAAGTATCCCTGGATTCTAGTTTGGGATGATCATGAGGTTACAGATAATTCTTGGTTGCGTGGCTCTGTTCACACCAAGGGATATGACTTCTTGAAGAGACGCGATGGGGCCACCCAAGCCTATTTTGAATGGTTGCCAATCAGACCGCAAAAGAACATCAACAAGATCTGGAGATCTTTCAAGTTTGGGCAACTGTTCAAGCTCCATATGCTTGATACTCGCCACTACTCTCGTGACATTACAGATTACTACTCCAATCAGGACTTTATCCGCAATATCAAGGAGTACGATGACAGAACCATCTTGGGTTATGACCAAGAGGAATGGCTCGAAAGACAGCTTGTCAAGAACGATACCGTCTGGGACTTGATCTCCAGTCAGTGTGTAGTTAGAGACATCAACTTCACATTGCCACTAACTGGTGGTATTGGCTTCCCATTCGAGGAGCTCAACCAAGATGCTTGGGATGGCTATATCGCCAACAGAAACCGCATGCTCAACTTCATCAATGACCATAGCCTAAAGAACTCCATTATCCTCAGTGGTGATTTCCACATCGCTATTGTCAGCGAATTGAGATTACCTAGTGGTCAGTACCGTGTGAGTGATGGTGAAGGTGCCGTTATTGTTGAATTCACCACAAGCGCTGTGAGTTCACCAACTACTTTCCCAGAAACTTTCAACGAGGACCAATGTCTCGAGATTTCTAAAGAGCTCGTCAAAGAGAATGACTTGATATGGAATGAAGGTTTCATGCGAGGCTATTTCCAGTTGGAGTTGACCAAGGATGAAGTTCTCGCAGATTATTATGGCGTTAATGAGCAATCTCCAGAACTTGGTGAAACACATATGGCGCATTTCGTCATCAAGAGGGATGTTGGTCGATTGGACAGGGATGAGATTGTTGTTCACAAGGGTGCACTGCATGAATCTTTACAATAGACTCTTTTATATGAAAAGGAAATATGTATTTTACTGGTAACCTTATCGTAATGATACTCGACATATACATACACACACACATCGGAACCGATATCCCCGATCTAAACCCCGTTAGATATGTCTACCGTGTGAAATGTTTTCAAAAGTGAGATTGATCCAAAATAGCAGCAGCTTTTTAACCCACCAGAAGAAAAAAAAACAAAACAAAACAAAAAAACCCTTGTTGAGGAAGGGAAGTCTCTCATAGGATGCTTCTGTACTACTGTGAAGTGTTAGAGAGAATACGATGTGTCTCTGTGGTTATTGAAAAAACAGGAAGCCTGTTGGTGAAATGGACAGTATCGTTGAATGAGGACAGGGTATTGGACGTATTAGTCGATGACGAAAAACTACAAGTGGTACTACCACATGAACTGATGCTATTGTCCGATGCTGCTTTGAAGAGCAACGTAAAAGTTTCTGGAAATACACTTGTGATGAGATTTACCATGGATGGAATATTTCAAGTGGATCGAGACTTTAGCCTTCTGATGAACCTAGGATCAACTTATAAATGGGATGCCAAGTTCCTCAAACAGAAGAAAGAATACACCTTCCACTGTCGTGGATGTGACAAAATTGTTCTATGCTCGAAGGATGTGACGGTGGTGAATGAAATGCCGTCGGAAATCTGGGCAGAGATGATGGATTTTTGGCACTGTCATAAGCCTCATGATGATCACGTTTATGATGATAAATACGCCTCGCTAAGGCCTGTCAAGTTGGGTATCATAATGGGAAGTTACTACATTGCCTTCAATTTGTCTGATGGAGGTGTGAAAGTGAAATTGGAGGATGGCAAGTGTGTCTGTGGCTGCGGTGAGGTTTTGGGGATACACGATAACAGCACGGGATTGGACAAGCTGTTCAAATGGAAAGTTGTTGTAAATGCTGAGGTGAAGGAGACTTATGAAGTTTACGACTACGTATATTATTCTCTTCTGGATAATGTCAATGGCTCAGCCACGAGGGTTGTTGAGTATGTGAGCGGAAAGCGACGGATGCTGATCTGGGTGTTCAACCCCAACGTGACATACAGAATAAAGGGCTCACAGTCGATGAAGAATGGTATGAAGCTATATTACACAACTGATACGAATGCGATCGACCAAGAACGTAAAGCTCGTGGTGAGTTTGAAGTTGTTGACGTCGATCCGGAGGTGTTTGATGGTACCTTGGATCATTTCAAAGCCCAGACAGAGCTCTTCCCTCCGAGCATCAAGGAAATGAGTGCATGGAAGCTGGCACTTTTGGGATAAATACGCATATATTGTATAATGTATGAACGAATTGAACTATTTTTTTTGGTTTTACAACCTCTCATTTACTGAATTGTACACTTCCCCCTTTTTCAGTATAACGATTAACTGGCAGGCCAAACTTTGTTCTGAGCACCGAAAGTTCAAAATCAAAACATGAAATACAAAGCTGAACTGCCCTCAGAGGTAACTCTACAGTAACGAAACAACGACAAACAAGGGTCACGCACCTTCCAACGCACAGAAATGAATCACATGCGCTCCAATGTCCTTACCCTGACGATCAAGCGAGGGAATGATAGTGCGCTGACTGTGGAGAGCGATAGTGTGCCGTCAAATAGCAGGCAGCGCCAACAGCAGCTTCAGATCCAGCAGCAGCGTCAGCAGCAAAAGAAGGATGACGAACAGGCTGAGAGTCACATAGATGAGCCTGTGACTCTCACTGTGGCACTTCACGACGCTCGAGTCAGCTCTTCAATGGTCACTGTTGACCTATCTCAAATCCCAGGTGCGAAAGAGGGCGACGTTGCAGAGCTTTCTACGCAGGGCTCTAAGAAACGGCTCTTGTTTATCGTGAAACATATGAATGACGAATTGCTAAGAAGAGCAAAGACCACCCAGGTATCAGTCATGTCTGGGCCACTGCAACAGACACTGTCATTGAGTGCAAGGCAGCAGGTCACTGTGACGTTGAGGGATTCTTGTACTGTGGAGGCTGACCTTGTAGAGATTCTCATTCGAGACGTTCATCTATCTCGAGGTGATATGTGGACTTTCTCATCAACACTAACGGGAACTTGTCTCCATGCCTCACAGAAGTTGACATTCATTGAGTCTATCCGAGCCAATGTCTCGACGATTTACAGAGAGGGGAAGAAAGTTTTCTCTGGTTACGTCGGCCCCAATACCAAAGTGGTGTACCGCTCAGAATCTGCAAGGCTTGTTTTCCTCATACAAATCACGGAAGAGATGTACCATTTCCAGGAGGATGGAGAAATCATGTTCCACAAGATTGTCAATTCCCTTTTTCCAACAATCTTCAAGCGATGGAGGGATGAGGGAACGCACCATCTAATAACCATTGTCTTTGCCGCAAACCTGGATTACTCAGAGAACAGCTGGACTGATCTCAAAGAAGGGCAGCGTCCAACGAATACAAAGGACTTCTACAGAGTAGTAGTGGACCAGGTGAACATTGTCCACTGGAATGAAATCATGATCTCGCTGCGCTATGAGTTTGTCAATTTCAGAAAAGATATCATGAGACATCAGCTTAAGACAGGTGGTAAAACATCACATAGATTCCTCCCAACGATCAAGTCCGATATCTTGAACACCATCAATCTGGCAACAACCCTTGTCGTGGACAGATTCAGAGACCCTGATCTCAGGCACACCACTACACATTTCATAGTCATCTCTGCGGGAAATGGACTTTTTGATGTTCAGTACGATGATCTTTTGGATACTGGAAAGAGGCTTCTCAATTCAGAGCTGTCTGTCGATATTATTTGCCTTGCACAGCCTCCACTGCACGTCTCTCCTCTGTTCAGATACAGAGATCATAATGGTGCTCTCCATCACTGTGTGCCGGGTTGGATCGATGTTTCCTACTGGTCTGAGGAAAATACTCGACAGCTACAGTGGCATCCGCGTTGTAAGATCTATGAGTTACAGATGATGGGTGTTATGGAAAATGAAATGAGCACTGTGACCGTGGAGCACTTGAATCCCGAGAAGACAACTTCAATCAGCGAGGCGATGGATGACTATGATAAAAATGTCTTTAGTTCAGACGTTTCACGTGAGGCCAGCAAAATGGTGATACCTGGTCCTAGAAAGCAACTCTCCAAGTCATCCCTTCGATGGAGAGTTTCAACGAATTCTCCCGTGGCTAAGACCAACACGACACCAACCTCACCAGTCTTTACAGTTCCAGACAGTGCCATCACCTCATTGCGCCAGTTAGAGATGACTTCTGTTGATCGTGCTACTTCAATGAAGTCAAGTGACGGACACTCTTTATCTTCATCTTCAAGAGGGTCTACGAATTCCAGTGCGAAACCAAATATTTCATCTCGTGCGCTGGCTTCTCGACTTCTGACGACAACACCTCCTTTGCAACAACAGACTCATAAGGAGAAGATATCTTCAGTTGATTCTCTCAAGTCTATAATGTGGACTGAGGTTGATAATCCTTCGAAAAAATTGACCAGGGATCAACTAAAAACCCTCAGTGTGGGTAAATGGCAAGACGTATTCCCGAGATTTGTCAAACGAAGATCCATCAAGTGGAGATCCTTGTCTTCCCCATCAGAATTGCCAGTCACGACCCCATTGTTTCCAACTGTGGATGACTTCGAAAACAACTTTACGTTCCAAACGCATTCTGTCACTCTAAGTCCTGAAAGTGAGAAGTATATGACTGTGACCGATCTTGTGAGAGAAATGGTTTATTTAAGACTCATGCTTGGTTTCCAGATTTGTTATGGTGAAAATGTGGAGAAAGTTGAAAGTCAAGCTCAGTCAGAAGGTTACAGCTCTCTTTTAATTAAACAATTGATTCCAGGACAGGATATGGTTGGTGCAAGAGTGGTTTTATCAATGGATGAAGAGATACATAGAATCTCATGCGATTATGACGGTACAGTTACCGTGCAGAGATATAACAGAGTCCATCTTCAAGATTTCTTCCGCAACAGTTTCAATAGGGTGATGATCAAGACGAGGTATCAAAACAACTACCATCCATATGATCCGGATCCTATGGTTGTGAAACCTAGAACCTTCAAATGGAACTTGTTTGACCAAAAACTAGCTGGTTTTGACGAGGATGAAGATGACTCCGGGTACTCAAAGAAATCTATGAACAGAATTAAGTTTGTCTTGCTACCTGCTGATATTCCAAAGAGTACCTATTTGACTTCAACAGACAAACAGGATCTTCTGACACCTGAGGAGACACGAGTCGAGGGTCTTCGTCGTTTGATTACCGTATTACACCGTGGTGTGTTTTCGCCTGAAGGACGCTCCAAAAAGTCAAAGAAGGAGGAGATATTCCCTGAGATTAATTTCTACACTGGTGATTTGATCAGCTTCCTCAGCGAACAGTTAGTCGATGACGATGGCGGGCCTTTGAAGAAATCAGTATCTAAAGCTCAGTCTATTAATGATTTCTTGACGAAGAATGTTACATTGGACGAATTAGCTACAGATTTACAAGGACCAAAGGGTGTCAGACTCATTGACCGTAGATGGCATTTCAAAGTACATAAGAAGTGTTTCAGAGGTGTCGAGCTTGTGAATTGGCTGTTGGATAATTTCAACGACATCAACACCAGAGAAGATGCTGTCCTATATGGGAATGAGTTAATGCAACAAGGCTTGTTTGTCCATGTGGAAAATAGGCACAAGTTTTTGGATGGACATTACTTTTATCGGATTGATTACGAGTGCAAAGAAGAGCTCAAACAGAGATCAAGGAGCTCTTCAGAAGGAAGCAAAGGCTCAAGGCAATTTAGTATGACACCAGTGATCAATCCAAAGGACGATTCCAAGCATGCAGAGTGTTCTAAAGCGCGTAAATTTGTTCTGAGTGAATCCTTAAAGTATGATCTGGATCCTTCAAGAAACTCTTACAGAAGGGAGATTATGACTGTTCACTATGACAACGTTCATAATCCAAACCACTGTTTCCATATCCGTCTTGAATGGTTAACGGCCACCCCAAAACTGATTGAGGATACCGTGAATAGTTGGTTGAGAATGTGTGAGCGATATGGATTGAAAATGGTTGAAACCCCATGGGGTGAATTGCGTGAGATTCCTCATGTGAACCCATTCCACTCCTTTGTTGATATCAGGTTGGCTATCAATCCGTGGGAGAATCCTGAGTTTGCCGAGCCTGAGATAATGAAGAATCAGAAGTTTTTCTACCATATTTTCCTGCTGGAGCGTTCTGGTTTCTTGATGGACAATAGGGCGTCTATGTTCTTCCTCGGTAACGATGATAAATTTGACATTGTCTACTCATGGGGAAGACCCGTGTTCAAATATGCACAGTATATCCATAGAACCGGTGCGTACATGGCTGAGATTAGGGATGATGGTGATTTGTTCCTCGCTCCAAACAACACACACGTTGCAAGGGTCAACGTTGGAAACGTTTCTTCTTCTGCCCAACCTCCAAGCTTTGTTTTGGACTCTCAGAAGATCATGCTTGATTTCAGGATGACATGTCTTGATGCCAAAAAATTACGGAAGATCTTCCTTGAGGCCAAACTGAATTGGGCAGCTGCCAACTCTTCTAGCTCGCTTTCGCCAGTTTACAATGATGAATTGACGATTTAACGAAAACTGTTAATAGACATGTATGTATGTTGAAAAAAAAAAAAGAAAAATTCTTGTGCTTCTGTGTATGTATATCTTATTTGTTATTGTTCTATTTAGCAACTCTCTGAGCAATCTTGATAGCGTCAGCGAGGACACCGGCAGCGGTGACATCAGCACCAGCACCAGCACCTTGGACAATCAATGGGTTTTGGTAACGCGCGGTCTTGATGGAGATCACGTTGTCAGAGCCCTTAAGAGATGCGAATGGGTGGGAGTAGTCGTACTTCTCAACACCAACAGAGACAACGTTGTTCTTCATGTCAACCTTACCGACGAATCTTAGCACCTTATTCTCAGCAGCAGCCTCATCCTTCAACTGTTGTAGCTCGTGGTCGTACTGTGGCAACTTCTCCATGAACTCTTCACCGGATTGAACAGACTCTAAGGCCTTTGGAATCAACGATTGCACAGGGAAGGAAGTTGGAGATTCAACTTCAGCACCAGACAATCTGGCAAGGATGGTAACCTTTCTGGCAACATCCAAACCGTTCAAATCGTCTCTTGGGTCTGGCTCGGTATAACCAAGGGACTTGGCAACGGAGACAATGTCGGAGAACTTGACATCCTTTGGCTCTGCAGTAGAGTACTCGTTGAAGATGTAGGATAGAGTACCGGAGAAAATACCCTCAATCTTCTCAACCTGGTCGCCAGTTGCAATCATGTCGTTAACGGTACCAATGATTGGCAAACCTGCACCAACGGTAGCCTCGTGGTAGACCAAACCACCAGTCTGGGAGGCCTGGAACAACTCCTTCCAGGACTGCAAGTCGGATGAGAATGCCTTCTTGTTTGGAGTAGCGACAGAGATACCAGCCTGGACAAAGTTGGTGTAAGCAGACGCAATTGTTGCATCAGAGGTGTTGTCAATGAGGATCACTGGCAATGGGGATTTTTTCAAGAAATCGACGAGGCCATCAGTAGACAAGTTGTCCTGAGAAGCAGCAGAGGTGGCTGCTTGCCAGTTTGACAAGTCAATTGGAGAGTAGTCCGTGGAGATGACAGACTTGGAGGATCTTGCAATGAGGATGACGTTGTACTGGATCTGGGACTTGAGAGAAGCGAGCTGGTTGAGGAAAGAAGAACCAACGACACCAGTGCCGATGATGGCAAGATTGACAGCCTTGACCATTTGCTTTTCTTTTTTTTAAAAGTGATTATCCTTTTGTACAGGTTAGTATAGCCTAATGAAAGGTTGGTGTATAATAGGTCTTTTTGGGTGGTTGGAACTTTTCACACCTTCTCGAAAGCGGACTTGACTACGGAGGTGGGGGAGTGGGGGGACCTGAATTTCCCTTTCCCCTTTGGGAATTTTTCGCCACCAAAAAAGAAAAACCCCCCGAAGGGAGGCGGAAATTTTGGTTGCAAAAACCACCACCACAGTTTATACAACAACAAAAGTAAATATAAAAGGGAGAACCACATATTATTCAACACAGTAAAGATGGTTTTGGAGGCAACTATGATCGTAGTGGACAACTCCGAGTTCACACGTAATGGAGACTACCCACTGAACCGTTACGAGGCGCAATTGGACGTTGTCGAGATGCTCTTCCAGGCAAAGACCAACTCGAATAGGGAGAACACCGTTGGTGTGTTATGCTACGGTGGTGAAGGACCACAGGTGTTATCGACGTTGACCTCCGACTACGGAAGCATTCTTAGTGGTATTCACAGCACAAAGATCCACGGAAAGCTACATTTCTCCACGGGAATCCAAGTGGCTGCCTTGGCTCTCAAACATCGTCAGAACAAGGTTCAACACCAGAGGATCATTGCCTTTGTTGCAAGTCCGATCGAGGAGTCCGATAAGGAACTTGAGAAGCTGGCAAAGAAGATGAAGAAGAACAACATTGCAGTGGATTTCGTCAACTTTGGTGAGGATTCCCTCAACACGACAAAGCTCGAGAACTTTGTGTCAATAGTGAATTCTCACGACAACTCGCACATTGTGACACTGGCCGCTGATGACCCAAGGCTCTTATACGAGGCTGTGGGAACCTCAGAGATTGTATTGGGAGAGGAAGGTGCTGCTGCTGCTGTTGCTGCTGCAGCTGCTGCCATGGGCGGTAATGGTGGAGATTTTGACTTTGGCGGTGATGCAGACATGGACCCAGATCTCGCGTTGGCATTGCGTCTTTCGTTGGAGGAGGAGCAAGCTAGACAAGCTAGAGCAGATCAAGCTAGAGACCAAACTGCAGAGCAGATGGAAACCATTCCAGAGAATGAAAACAATGATGACGGGGATACACATATGGGTGACGCTAAATGAACAATGTGCTATTCTACAGTTTATCTAATCCCCCCCCCCCCC
>JAJMLK010000375.1:0-10121 GCA_030564145.1 Williopsis takata
TGTGTGTGTGTGTGTGTGTGTGGGAACAATAAATACCACGAGTGATAGGAAAAATTTAAATAATAATAACACTGCATTGCGGACTCGAAACTACACACATAAACACAACTTTCAGAAAAAGACAAAAAAGACAAAACAGACAGAGAAACAACCAATACAACAACAAAACCAACTGGCATTACCCTTTTAGGTATATAAGACAATTACAACCCCCCCCCCCTCGTTGGGCCAATCAGCAACGACTTCTTTTTGCAGCAGCAGCAGCAGCAGCAGCAGCAGCGGTGGTGGTGGTGGTGGTGGTGGTGGTGGTGGTGGGGTTTCCCTTTCTTTTCCTAATTGGCAAGAAAAGAAACGGAAAATTAGAAGTGGGAAGTGGGAAGTGGGAAGGGAGGGGAGGAATAAGAGAGGGAATAAGAGAGGGAGTAAGGAAATAAGAGGGCATTGAGGAATAAGAAGGCATTAGCATTAGGGAATAAGGGAAGAAAAAACCGTTCAAGCTTTCTTTGTGGGACAACACAGAAAAATATTTAAAAAAAACAAACAAACAAACAAACAAACCCAAAGGCCATTCATTCCATTTCATTTATTAAAGAGGGAAAACCCCATTGAAAGGGGAAGTTTTTTTTTTTTTTTTTTTTAATAAACAAAAAAATAAAACCACCAATAGACATTTCCACCCTTTTACCCATATTTCAACTATCCAAATACTTTTACAAAAAGGGAAAGTATATATATCAACACACACACACACACACATACACACACACACACATACATACATAATGTTCGCGCTCCGTTCTGTCACCGTTACTGCTCGTCGTCAAGCCACCAGAGCCCTTTCCACCTCCCGTGTCCTCTTCCAGGCACCAAAGACCACCACCACCACCACCACCACCGTCAAAACCGCAACCACCTTGGCTGAAGTTGACGGTCCAGAGTCCTTGATCTCCACCGGTGCTAAGGAGGGTACCTTCCCAACCGATTTGGAGCAGGCTACTGGTCTTGAACGTCTTGAATTGCTCGGTAAGCTCGAGGGTGTCGAGTTCTTTGACACCAAGCCATTGGACTCCTCCAGAACTGGTACCATGGCTGACCCAATCCTCATTGACTCCTACGATGACTACCGTTATGTTGGTTGTACCGGTGCCCCAGCTGATTCTCATCAAGTTCAGTGGTTGAAGCCAACTGTTGAACAGGTTGCCAGATGTTGGGAATGTGGTTCTGTTTACAAGTTGAACCCAGTTGGTGTCCCACAGGATGACCACCACCATTAAATATATATATATATATATATATATATATATAAATGGGAGGGGTGTGGTTTAGGAAGGAGTAAAAGAGGGAAAATTTTCAACAACAAGTAACTACAAATACAACATTGTACAAACAAAACAATTGGTGGTGTGCATCCTACATTCAACAGAGGCATAGATTATGACACAATTGATATTATTTATACGAATAAAAAGAGGTGTAGGTTATATAATGTTATACACGTGCAAAGATATTTATATATATATATATATATATATATGAACATACACGTGCAAAGATATTTATATATATATATATGAACATACACGTATCTATATATACACGTACGTATCATAGAAATAAACACAACAAACATAAAACACCCAAATGAATTTTCACTGGCCATAACCAAAGTGTTGATACCCATTCCCATTCACCGAGATTTGATGGGTGTTGTTGTTGTTGTTGTTGTGATGATGATTGTTGTGGTTGGATGACCGATCAGACCTACCCCATCCCAACTTCAAAGGTCTACCACCAACTATATACCCTTGCATTTGCAAAATGGCCATAGTTGCCCTCTCATGGGAATCGTACTTGACAAAGGCACATCCCCTATCAACGTACATCTTGAAATCCACGACAAATCCAAAGTTTTGAACGAGTTGGAATAGTTCAGGTTGAGATGAGAAATGCGAAATGTTACCAACGTAAACAGTCGTTTGCCAAGATGGAGCCTTACGTGCAACCGCTTCAAAACTCTGCTGGCTAATGATCTGTCCAGTTGGTGAAATTCCCGCAGCTTGTTGGTACAACCCACTATTCTGGAGTTGCATTTGATGGTGGTGTTGATGTTGATGATGATGATGGGTACCATTCATAACACCACCCACACCACCTACACCACCACCACGATAACGGTTTTGACGCTGTTGCTTATGTGCCCAATTCAAACGGACGGCACGACCAGCGATAACCTTTCCATTCATCTTCATAAGGGCATCTTCAGCCTCGGCACGGTCTTCAAAAGAAACAAACCCATACCCTCTCGAATGGCCAGTTTGCATGTCCCACATAACGTGCGCTTGGATCACAGAGGAAAACTCTGCAAAGCATTCCCTCAACTGTTCGTCATTAACCTCCGTGGACAAGTCACCGACAAAGATGTTGATAGAATCCGGGTTTTGCTTTGACTGTTGCGATTGATAAGCCCAGTTGATTGTAACCTGTCCACCTTCAATTTCAAGGGGTTCCTTTGTCAAACTGGCATAACAACTCTGGGCTTCTTCATCCTTGTTAAACTCGACAAAGGCAAAGCTTTCACCTGGGGAGTTCTTATCCGCAAGGATGTTAACCTTGGAAAGTTCACCATGGGCAGAAAAAATCTTCTCGAGGGTTTCTTCGGTAACGTTAACGTTCAACCCACCAACGTAGAGGATCGTTGTGGAAACTTCACGTCCTCCACGAGATGCCAAAGCCGGTGTTGTAACGTTTGGAGAACAAGACTCTGATTCGACATCTTGACTTGTCTCGTCCGTTGTTTGTGGTTCAACAACAACAACAACAACTGCAGTTTCTGGTTCTTCAGAGATTGACATTGCAATGTGTATTGTAGTATGCCCCCTTTTTTTTTTTTGTATGTTTCACACAATTCTCTTGAGACTTAATCAAACAGTGAAATAAGAAAAGCCCAAAAAAACAAAAAAAACAACAACAACCCACAAAAAAAATTAATAAAAGGGTTTTAAAAAGAAAATGGCTGCTTTTTTTGTATAATTAGACAACCCGCCCCAATTGATAATAAAGTAGAAAGTGTTTTGTTCTTTGTCTTTGTTGGATGGTTCGGTTCACACACAAACAGGAACACGAACACACACTTGATATAATAAAGCACAGATATTTAAAAACAAAAAAAAAAAAAAAAAAGGCAGCAGCAATGAAGAAAAAAATTACACACAAAAACAAACAACAATTAAAAGTTTGGTTTGTTGTTGAGCTTTCTTTCTCTTCTTATTCTTTTCTTGGAGGGAGAAGTATTCCTTATGTATAGATATAACCTTTAGTATCAAACGAACGAATTGGATGCCAGTGGATAGGTCTATAAAAAAGAAAAGAATGGACCAGTTTTGTTGTGTTGTGTTTTGTTGTGTTGTGTTGGTTGGAAACAAAAATATAAAAAAATATAAAAAAAACACACACACAAAAACAATTAAACACACACAAACACACACAAACACAAGGGATGGAGGGGTGGTTCAATTCCTTTTTAGAGAGAATAAAAGATTCTGATAGTATCTCCCCCTATAGTATATGTATTAAGCTGGAGAGAGAGAGAGAGAGAGAGAGAGGTAGTAGACAGTGGCGGGGGGGGGGGGGGGGGAATTTTTTTCTTTTCCGTGTGTATAACTGTTGAGATTGGTAAGGTAAGGTAAGGTAAGGTGAGTAAGTAAAGAGAGAATTGAACAAGGGTTGTGTTAAAAAGGGGGTGGCGTTCTTTGTTTGTTTGTTTTGTTTTTGTGTTTTTTTTTTTTCCTATTGACTTCCTAATATGGTAATTGAATAATGTTTAGGATACCATCCATGGAATGGTATGTGTGGGGCTTACCACTGATACGAATGCTTATGTAATATTGGTACAACCCCCTCCCCCTCTTTTCTCTTTCTTTTTTTTTTACTCCGCCTTCTTTTTGTGGTCCGCCACCCTCGGAATTGCGCAAAGGGTTTGCTGGACAAAAAAACACCCACACACCCATCCACATCCACATCCACATCCACACACCCACACACCCACACACACAGAGATTATATATCCTAAATCCCCCATTCTATATACTCCCGCCTTTTGCTGTGTTGTTCCTACATTTGTGAGTTTTCTTCTATTTTTATATATTTTCAACCCATTGGTTCAAAGAGAAGAAGAAGACCAAGAAGAGGAAGACCCCCAAGAATTATAAGTGCAAGCAGTTGTGTTCTTTAGTTCTTCTTGTTTTATTATTATTATATTTTGATTACCGGGTTACAACAATTTTAACAGACCGTTATCTCGATTTGTTATATTATTAGTATACTACTTGTGTGTTTGAGTCACTCCATATATAACACCATAACTGCTATTTTTTTTTTATACAAATAGCTATATATATATATATATACCAACTGGACACAAAAAAATCTCTGTTGTTGAAAACTTGTGGGTCATCCCCTTGATTACAGAATGTCGGGAACAAAAGATGAGGATAGAGAGTTTGAACAGTTCTTCAACATGAACTCGAACCAGCACGATTACCCACAGATAAGCGATAACGACATTCAAAATCAGGATGGTCAGCAACAGCAACAGCAACAACAGCAGCAGCAGTTTGCAGACTTTGCACTTGAGTCTCAACTGTCTGCAATGGTATCGCAACAGGCACAACTACAACAACCTTTTGACTTTATGGAGTCAGCAACGATGAACCATCTTCCGGTGGTTATCTCCCCACCGGCGGATAACTTTACATTGCAGACACCAACCACTGATAATAATAACAACAACCGCAACAGCGACTTTCTCCAGCCATTTCCAGGGTCCGAATTCCAAGGTTCACAATTCCAACAGCTTCAACCACCAGAACAGCAATTTAGCGACCTCTCTTCTGTGGAAGGATCACCATATCTACATCCATACACGGGTTCTCCATACGTTGGCTCTCCATATGTCAGTTCGCCCTATGACGATGACGATACAAGTTTACCAGCGTACATGAACCCATCACAACCTGACCTCGACCTGTTGAGTACACATCTGAACGGTCTTTCCCCGGTGACAATATCCATTGAGGCACCACCAGCGTTGGAAATATCATCCGCCCTTGCTCAAAAGACGCCTTCTCTCTTTTCTTCAAATGCATCAACGAGGAACAACTCTCCGGTGCATTCGCGTAATGGTTCAATGTATTCGACGACGATAAAGGCTGGACATTTTGCAGGAATGCTTTCGCCTTCCAACGTCCATGATGATGATGATGATGATGATGATGACCATGAAGACGACGATGACGACGACAATGACAACAACAACAGCAACAACAACAACAACAACAACAACTTGTTGAATCCGCACGATGAGATGCGTGTGGGGCGTCAACGTCGTCAATCGAGAGGACGATCCAACTCTGCAACATCTTCGAGATCGGTTTCGAGGGAAAGGTCGTTGTCTGTCAACAGAGAGAAGATGCTTGAGCTCGCATCGCCAAACCAAGGTGATAATAAGAGAACCCAAAAAAACCCATCCATTTATGCATGCCACCTGTGTGAAAAGAGGTTTACAAGGCCGTATAACTTGAAGTCGCACTTGCGAACGCATACGGATGAAAGGCCCTTTGTTTGTACGGTGTGTTCCCGTGCATTTGCAAGACAACACGATAGGAATCGTCATGAAGAACTACACTCAGGGAAGAAGAAGTACGAATGCCATGGGTTTCTTCGTGATGGAGTTACGGAATGGGGGTGTGGTAAGAAGTTTGCACGTACCGATGCATTGGGCAGACACTTGAAGACGGAATCTGGAAAGGAATGTATACGGCCTCTTGTGGAGGAACACGAAAGGGAGAAGAAATCTGCAGGTGGTGATGGTGAAGTTTTGAGAGATGAGTTGTTTGACCAGTTCCCCAGCTTGCTGGAGTGAAAACAAACTAGTTATTTGTACTATATATATATATAAATATGTTGATATTCATGGAAAAAACCAGGAGAACCATCTGGAGTCAGTTTCCCTAATCCATTACAGTACAACAACATCCGTTCAATTGCTATATGGCCCTCTCTCTGGTCCTCTATATTTCCTCCCCCCCTCACAACAAACGGTAACCATCTCATTCGCATAGAAATCTCCAGGGCTTCAAACCAAAGGTCTTTGGGAGAACCAACCAACCTTCCTCCCCCCTGTCGAGCTATACGAACGACAAAACCACCCCCGCGCCCAAATGTGAACTTGATATATGTAGTAGAATATACTACAGGGAAAGAGAAGGAGAGAGAATAATAACTAACCCATCGTATACAACAGAGCACAATGCCTGTACATCCACATCTTATCCATACATCACAGCCTGCTACAAGCACTGCTATTGATCGAACGGTTCCAGACTTCCCCGTTGCGTTGGCCGATGACGAGTCGCACTACTTTTCAACGAACAAGGCTCCAGAATATTTGGAAGAACTGACATCACAAGCGTCTGAATTCGTCAATGAACACAAAGAAAAGGGAACCAAAGTTGTCCTCGTGACCTCTGGTGGAACAACAGTGCCATTGGAGAACAACACCGTGAGATTTATCGATAATTTCAGTGCCGGTACCCGTGGTGCCACAAGTGCAGAATACTTTTTGGAGCAGGGATACGCCGTTATCTTCTTGCACAGAGAGTTTTCACTCTTGCCCTATTCGAGACATTACTCGCATTCGACGAATTGTTTCCTGGATTACATGTCTGAAGGTGAAGATGGTTCGTTGGTCATTGCAGAAAAGTACAGGGAGGATATGCACCAACTTTGGAAGAAGCACAACTCTGCAAGGGATCAGAACTTGTTATTGCTGTTGCCATTCACCACGGTAAACCAATACCTGTTCTCCTTACGTGCTATTGCGCAAGTTATGGATACAATTGGAACGAGGGCCCTTTTCTACTTGGCTGCGGCAGTATCGGACTTCTTCTTGCCAGTTTCAAGGATGCCAGAGCACAAAATTCAAGCGCAGGATCACAACGAGGGGGGTAAACTCGTTGTTAACTTGGATCCCGTGCCCAAATTCTTGAGAAGATTGGTTGACAGTTGGGCACCAGGTGCAATGATTACCAGTTTTAAGTTGGAGACGGACCACGAGTTGTTGTTGAAAAAGGCACATCAGGCCTTGCAGAGATATCATCACGAACTTGTCATTGGTAACTTACTCCAGACGAGAAAGCGTGAGGTGGTATTTGTCACCAACAAGGATGAACATTGGTACCGCTTACCAGAAGGTGACGATGGTGAGATTGAAAAGTTGATCGTTCCTGGCGTTATTGAACACCATGAAGACTACATCAAGACACATGATTGAGTCCTCGTTATATATAAACATGTCTATATATATATATATATATATATATAACCCCCCTATTTACATGAATTGCAAACCAATACCGTACTGTAATCCCTTTCTCAACGCGTCGTGCTCATGGGCAACAACTGGCAGGACAAAGTTGAGTTCGAATCTTGCAACTGGATGTTTGAACACGATACCAAACCCGCAACCGACAGAAGGTTGGCATAGTTCCTTTACGAGTTGTTGAACGGGCTCTCCATGATCCCATGGGACCAAAGATCCAAAGTTCAAGAAAGAATGGAGCTTCAATCCACTTTCCCTCTTGACATATGGGAACTTTGTGAAAAAACTGACACCGCCGCTTACAAAGGCATCTCCTCCCAGAGAATCTCCAACGTCACGCGCACCCAGTCCGTTGTAGAAGAAGGATCTCACGTCATTTGGACCTCCCAAGTAGAATCTGTCCATTATATGCGAAAAGTTATCCATCGAGTATAACCAACCACCGTTGAGAGAACACACCATGATCTTGTCGTCGAGACTTGTGGCATACGAAGTTGACAGCGTCTGTTTCAAGAAGTGTGACGTGGAAAACTGTGTAAACCCAGAAACCTCATTTTGAAGTCCCACAAACCAACCCTTTGTCGGGAGGACTTTATCATCACGCGTATCCACGCTTATATCGTACCCCATCGACACCTTTAAATCATCACCGGCATGTGCCAAGATGGTACTGGAGGCACCGGTGTAAGGTCTAACACTTCTCAAAACACCCTGGATGGATAACTCCTGTGCGAAACCATCAACTTGTTTCACAAGTTTGCTTCTCATTCCCTTTAACACCTGTTCATGAGAACTCCAATCAATCTTCCTGCTCGTTGCATATGCCGAAGTGACAGATTTCCATCTAGTCGAACCAACCCATGGTGCACTGTAATCAACGAGGTACGAAGATCTCGTTCTCGTACCAGTAGTGGCATCTAGCACCAAAGATTCACCACCACCTAATATGTTACGCCATTGAAACGTCATATAACCATCACCTTCACCGTTGCCGATATTCGTTCCTGTCTTGGCCATAAATCTGTTCACAGGGAGCAGTTTCACCCTTGGAACAACGTCAAGGAGACCATTCTGACTATTGACACAGTCCAATCCGACTCTCAAGTCCTTGACAGCACCAGACGAGAGAAGCGTTTCACTCATGACATCAACTGATTCCATTAACTTGCCAACGTTTGTCGATTGGATCATAGGTTGTAAATGCTCAGCAATGAAATCATCCCTCAATTGTTCGGTTCCCTCTACGACAACATTACTCACCACACAGCCACGCGAGGCATTTGAGCCCAAGAGCGAATTCATCTGATGTTGTCGTTGACTCATCAATAGGTTTTGGCTCTCCATGTGAAGCCTCTCCATTGTGGTTTGTTCATCCTTGAACGTCTTGCCAACTTTGTCAACAGCCTATTTTTTTTTTTTTTTTTGGTTGGTTAGTTATACTGGTTGACTTCCTGGTACATCAAACACTTACGGTATCTTCCCTTTCCATCTCTCGTTTTCTTTTTGTTTTTTGTTTTATGAAACCTTTGGATTAGCGTTAAAGGATCTCCCACTTCCGTCTGTTCTCTGTCTTGATTTGTAGAGCCCCCAATTCCCCCACCCAGTCCAAAAAGGCTTTTGGTGATCTCGATGAGCACCTTTTGGTGTCCGGGTGTTTATTGTTATAACCGACTGGAACCACAAATAACTTGTGATGATGTAGCTGAGGGTGATTGGGAGGGGACAGTGTTCGTTTATTCCATTCAGTCAAGAATATATATACATCCATCTAACTCTTCCTCCTACAACTCTTTACGGTACATAACATAAAAAAAAAAAGAAAAAAAAAAGAAAACAATAGATAACCAAAATGTAATTTAGAAAGTCAATCACTTCTTACCCTGGTTGGCAACAGCGGCAGCACCGGCAGCGGCAGCCTCTGGGTCCAAGTAGTAGGATGGCTTAGTTGGCTTCAACTGCTCATCCAACTCGTAAACCAATGGGATACCGGTTGGGATGTTCAAACCGGCAATGTCAGCGTCGGAGATGTTGTCCAAGTACTTAACCAAGGCTCTAAGGGAGTTACCGTGGGCAGCAATCAAAACGGTCTTACCGTCCAAAAGCTCCTTGGCGATGGTGTCTTGCCAGTATGGCAACATTCTGTCAATGACAAGCTTCAAAGACTCGGTCTGTGGAAGGACATTTGGGTCAACGTCGTTGTAACGCTCGTCACCAGCCTGGGAGAACTCAGAGTCGGCGTCGATGACTGGTGGTGGGATGTCGAAAGAACGTCTCCAGGTGGTGAACTGCTCCTCACCGTAGGTAGCCAAGGTCTGGGCCTTGTCCTTACCCTGGAGGGCACCGTAGTGACGCTCGTTCAATCTCCAAGAACGCTTAACGTCAATGTATGCAAAACCAGCCTCCTCAAGGGCCAAGTTGGCGGTGTGGATGGCTCTGGTCAACTTGGAAGTGAAGAGGATCTCTGGCTTCAAACCGGACTCCTTCAACAAGACACCGGCACGCTTGGCCTCTTCTTCACCCTTAGCGGAAAGCTTAACATCGACCCAACCGGTGAACAAGTTCTTCTCGTTCCACTCAGACTGACCGTGACGCACAAGGATAAGTTTTGGCATTGTTCTTGTATAGATTATTCAATTGAATTGGATAAATTCGAACTCCTTTAAAAAAGAACAGAATGTTGAGAGAGAAAGGACAGAGAAAACCCACAGCCATTTATAAAAACTGTTTCCGGTGGGTGGGTGGG
>JAJMLK010000376.1:0-10092 GCA_030564145.1 Williopsis takata
GGGGCATTGGCCCTTTTTTTTTAAGAATACAAAGAGGTGTGCCAGGCCCTTCTAAATACTACTGACTACTGCCGCCAACTACACTGTTGTGCCTCTGCTCTTCTTGTGTATACTATATCCTGTCCTGTCCTGTCAGCAGAAGTTCGGTGTGTTCTTTGTTTTTGTTCTTGTCTGTGGGCTGGTTCCTTCCTTCCCTTCCCTTTTTGTGCCACAAAATCCACAAAAAGCAGCAGCAGATCTCTCCTTCGTTCTCCTTGTAACGAATAAAAATGAACAAAATAAACGACCCAACAAGATCCCAGGCACACGCACACGCACGCGGGCCTTGTTTCATTTCTCCATCATAAAACCAAGCCCCACCACCTCCCAGTTGCCATGGCGAATTTGATGCTGCGCCCGGCGCGTGCTTGAACTGTCATGCAATCTTGTGCATGTCCTTGCTGGTTTATTACCTAATCGGGATAAGGTTATGTGTATTTTTTTAAGCTTTTGTTGTTGTTGTGTAATTTGTTTTTTTTTTAAACTTTTAACTTTTAACTTTTTATCTGGTTGGGTGAGTGTGCGTAAACCGTTCTGTTGTCCCTTTCCCTAACTTGGACATTTCCAGCCCAGATTTGGAATGTCATCGTGCTCTCTATATATTAGTCTAGTATATATCTAGTATATAGACTAATATAAAAAGCACGACGATATATATATATATATATATATAGCCGTTATATCACGAGTTATGTGTGCTCTATATATTAGTTTAATGTATAGCCATTAGATTACCGATTCTCTATTATTTATGTACATGTTTGGTGTGTTTATGTATGTCTGTTTTTCTAATTCGTAAGTCATTAAGTTGTGGCCTCAAATGTCAAATAGCCTTGCCTTCTCCTTACCACAGATGGCACTGATCTCTCTGGCACCGGCATGGTCACCAATGTGTTCACAGGCAACGTATAACGGTTTCAAGATGTAGAAACTCCATGGGAACTGTCTCTCAGAGGACTTGACAACGTCAACTGCATCACGGTACAGTTGAAGATGTGTCAAGGATTTGACCATTTCTTGTGCAAATTTAAAATCCATCTGTGCCTTTTCACGTCTTCCAAACTTTTGGTATGCAGATGTAGAACGAAGCTTGCCCCTTTCGACCCATGCCTGTTCACACATATCAAGATCTTCAAAGTTTCTCCCCGCTGATAGGTACGTCAAATAGAGCTCACTGTTTCTCTCAACCTTAAAGTTCATATGTTTCAAGTACTCCAACGCTGGTGGTGGTGTACTTTCTTTGGATTCCTCCAGAGGGGTGGTGGTACTATCATCAACAACGCTTTCAATGACAACCTGGTTCTTGTAAATCTCTTCGTTGGCAAATGTGTACAGATCCCAACGCTTCATGAACTCCTCCTTGTCGCCATGCTCCACGGCGATTCTGAGGAATGGGATCAGTGTTCTAGAGTTCAACAGTTCTGGGTTCCGTGCCAGGTTAAATGCCCATAGAGCAGCAGACTCGGCAATTATATGCTTTGAAGATCTCAAATTACTCAATGGCAACATCGGTGGATAGATCTCCCTTTGTCTCTGAAGTTGGACATCTTCGATCTGGGTCTGGTGCAATCCCATAAAATCAATCATTCTCAACGTATTACGACGAATCGTCACGCCGTCCTTATGGTGCATGATCTGTGGGGTATGACCTGGTTTGTAGTCTCTGTATGCCATCAACAGATAAACCCAAGACTCGGCATCGTTGGAAACACCCTGTATGTTCTTCTCAAAGATGGTCAGATATAACGCTCTGGCTAGTTCCAAATCTCCATCACGAGCAACCAATCTCAACATAGACTCGAAGGTCTTCACGTTTGGTTCCAAATTATTTTGGTAAATCTCTGCAATGAAGTTATATCCTTGTGTGAAGTGGTCCCTGCTCTTGGAACAAACTTGGATCAGCGTGTTGTACGTATAGATATCGGGTTTGACTCCTTCGGAGAGCATCTCTTGGAACAGATCCAATGCCCTATGGATATCACGCTTTCTGGAAGTGAGTCTCAACATCACGTTGTAGGCATTCACATCTGGTTTGGTTTTAGTGGATCTGAATTTCATCATCTGGAACACGTCATCCGCCTGATTCCAATCCTTCAGGTTAACACATAGTTGGAGTACATTTGTGAGCACCGGTAGAGTAGGTTCCATTCCCATTGCTGTCATCTTTTGCAACGTCACGTTTATTCTCGCCAAGTTGTTGGACTTGACACAAGCCTTTATGATGTGCCCAAACATGTACTTTGATGGTTTGATTCCATTTTTCACAGCACTATCAAACAGCTCCTGCGCTTTGGTTTCATCTCCATTGGCTGCATAGTGCTTCATAAAGAAATCATACTGGTGATCGGTATACGCGGTTGACGACACCTCTTTCAACATTTCATCAATGAGCAACAAGCTCGTCACACCAACACCTCCAGTAGGGATCTGTCTCAAAAACTGGCCAATTTCACTGTTGGTCAATCCGGTGAACCTTCCTCTCTTGTCATACAAGTCTTTAACAATGGCATTCCAATTGGCATTATCCTTCACGACAATATTCCTCACGGAATCGTCAAGTCTTGTGAGTATTGACTGGGGCAAGTCTATACCTCTTGCTGGTGTATCAAAGAGTGAGATGCCGCCAGCTTGTGTATCTGGTAGTGAAAGCGGGTTATCCTTTGCCGGTTCCTCGAGCATTAGATCGTTGAATAACATGTCAATGTCCTCCTCCTCTGGGTCAACCGTACCATTAACTCCAGTAACCTCGTTCTGAATCGCACTTTCCTTTTTCTGAGCAATCTCCCTTTTGACACTATGTGCAAGTTCTTGTAATTCCTTTATCTTCTGGTCGAGTAACTTGGCCTCCGTTTGATGCATTAGGGACTCCTGTTCATTGTGTCTTCTCTTGTTCTGCTTTCTGGTGTTACGCTTTCGAGGTGGCACTATGAGCGTTCTGCTCGGCACAACCACGGTACCTCTCGTTACAGATCGCAGGCTCTGGTGTAGTTTCGTGCTCCTCGTCAGTGTATCCATCTGCTCCCCGGTATAATAGCCACCAACTTATGTGAATCCTTTTGTAATATACTTGTCTTGTGCTTTTACAGCAAAAGCGGTAAGAAGTGAAAAATTTGGGCACCATCGCATTCCGCCGAAAAAGGAAGCGTTGTGAAGCCCGAGTTTTTATTCCTGTGGTTTTTGTGGCACCGCCGCCTTGTTTACGGCAGTCTTTTAACGGTACTTTTGTGGATGGCCATATGGTTTGCTCGGGGCCAATTGAACCTTGGATAGTGATATGGGAAAGCCCATTCCTATCGATCATTCGAAAAACACTGTGGATATTGCTCCCGGAGTAAATAACGTTGTTCTTAGGAGATCTGGTGTTGAATACTATTCAGTGGAAACATTCCACAGCTCACCTTTTTATGACGCTATTACACCGGTGTTGATCACCGATGTTGTTAATAGCTGTGATCTTTTCCAAGTATATGGCTATTCTGCCTTGAGGGCTTCTCGTGAAAATGTGATCCTGTTGAAGAATCATCCCGTCAGACAGGTTAGAATGATGGGATGTATCAGCGAATACTATGTGAAGGAGATCAGAGGTGAGAATTACTACTTTTTCTCATTGGACGATTCCAGTGGTGATTATATCCAATGCGTGGCTCATGATTCTTTGGTAAGACAGTCTGGAGTGTCTATGACAGAGTTTCAAGACTCGTTAATTGAAGTCATTGGGCTGTGTCATACCTCCTTTAAAGTGTTAGAAATCAGAGTTAGCACAATCAAGGTATCCCCAGAAAATCAAATCAATATTCAACTTCAGTTCTGGGATGAGTCGTTGAGAGTAAGAAGCGTATTGAAAAAACCGTGGTATCAGACGCCTCAAGTGAATGATGATGCGGTTCCAGTGAGGTTTGACAGATTGGCGCAGAGAAGGAGATATATGGAACGCAATATGAACCTGGACATAGATTGTCATAACGAACCATCGCTTGTATTGGACTCCAGTATTTATATGGTCAAGAAGGCGATCAAGAAGGTTAAAAGACAGGCAATGGCTGCGAATCAGGACATCTCATCTGATTCCGACATTGAAGAGATCACTGAGCAGTTATTTGAAAACGTCTCTAGGGTTAACAATATAATGGGATCATCCAAAGATGACGTTAAGGGTCCCTATGAACACTTTGAAATACTCAGCAACAGGCAAAGAGCATATAGTATTCGTGGTTTGATTATACAGCTCATGCTATGGGTGTTCCGTACCAGCGAACAAAGGTTTAACTTGAATCAGCCATATTCAGACCCAAAGATACAAGAATACTTGAAGTCTTTATCAGAACAGGAGTTTTCCAACCAAGTTGTTGACTTGACTGGAAGTGAAGAGGTCAAATCATTGAATGCCATTCATGGTGAATTATTTCACAGAGCGAGACATGGTCTACAAATGAGTGGTTTAATTGTATGTACGAAGAAAAAAATGTGTTCTGCTGGTGTTTTATTGGATTTCGCCGTGGAGTTATCTCAACTGCTGCGAGACATCATCGAGAAAAATTCCCGATTTGCATTCACAGGGAAAGAATTTATAACAACATTCAATGGGGCGAAAGATTTGGATACTGAACTAAGCGATGATGTGCTGGATGGGTTAATTATGGAATTGCTGAAGGAGCAACGGGTGAAAGGCTGGGGATATTACCATGGCAGTCATCACTGGGGATATAAATGTTGAGGCTTTGGCTGTTGGGGAAATATACTGAGATGAAGAAACGAACTCATGTCTAATGAATTGTTATGACTATCTAATGGCCGGTCTGCGTAGTGATCAATGCATCCAACCACCCCCTCCCTACTATGTGCCAATCTACAACCTGCAGAAATCGGTACGCGCCACAGCGCGGGCATATTGTGAAATTTTTCAGTGTGTGATGAGCCCTTCTACCATTAAAATTTAGTACCAAAATATCAAAACAAATACGCAAAGATGGTGCTCTTTGAAGTTGCTGGTTGGGACCTTAAGACTAACGATGTTAGAAAGGGTGGAAAGTCTAACAAGAAATCCAACAACAAGAGAAAAAACCAGGAAGTTGACCAGGAAGCTGACCTCGAAGTTGCAGAATTGACAAAGTCAGTGGAACCACAAGAGCAAACACCAAAGGCTAAGAAGGCCAAGAAGGCCAAGCCTATGAAGAAGGACACTGTCCAAGATAATGAAAGAGATGATACGAGGTCTGGTCATGCTCTGGAGAAGATGGAGTCCCCAAAACTTGACTTGCCAATGCAAGGTAAACTCACTCCATTGCAACAGAAGATGATGGCCAAGTTAACCGGTTCCCGATTCAGATGGATCAACGAGCAATTATACACCATCACCTCTGACGCTGCTCTAAAGCTTGTCAAAGAACAGCCCTCATTATTCGACGAATACCATGATGGTTTTAGATCACAGGTGCAATCATGGCCAGAGAACCCAGTTGATGTGTTTGTCCACCAGGTCAAGGAGAGATCTCTTAGACCTGTCAATGCACCAGGTGGTTTACCAGGACATAGAGACAAAAAGATTGTCATTGCTGATATGGGATGTGGTGAGGCACAGTTTTCTTTGGATATCAAGAACTTTTTACAGCAGAAATCAAAGAAGGGTAAGAAAGGAAGCAATAAGAACTTGGATATTGAGGTGCACAGTTTTGACTTGAAGAAGGCCAATGAGAGAATCACAGTTGCTGATATCAAACATGTTCCATTGGAGGATAACTCGTGTAACATTGTGATTTTCTGTCTTGCCCTCATGGGAACCAATTTCCTTGACTTCATCAATGAAGCTTACAGAATTCTTGCACCAAGAGGTGAGTTGTGGATCGCAGAAATCAAATCGAGATTCGGAGAGAAGGACGGTAAGGGAGACGAGTTTGTCAAATCGTTACAACTCATGGGATTCTTCCATAAAAAGACTGATGACGACAACAAGATGTTTACGAGATTTGAGTTCTTTAAACCTCCTCCCGATATCATCGCAGAGAGAAAGGCCAAGTTGGAGAGAAAGAAGAGATTCATCGAGCAGGAAGACGAGAAGGAGCACCTACAGAAAAGGAGACAGAAGACTCCAGAGGGTAAATGGTTGCTGAAACCATGCATCTACAAGAGAAGATGAAAATATTTGGTACAATTCAGGTATCAAAGGCTGGTTAATAGTGTAGCCTGATAATACTGCTGACATAAGCTGCGTGGATGTAAATATAATTCTGTCATTTTGCTTCCCGGGCAAATAAGGTAACAAACAGGGCCGTTGGCCATAAATTCGATTGATTAAAACTTGTAGGTCAGATCAGTAGAGAATATATACATGGGGCCCAAAAAATGACGATTGAGAGACGAATGAGTAGAGCTAGAAGAGACTCTGTTGTTCAGCGCATTGCACACAACATTCCGCATCTAGAGGTTTGTACCTTTTTCTTTATAGCACTTTGTGAGAAAGAGACTAACAACAACAGAACCACATCACTCTAGAATCTTCAAATAACTCTCGCTTGAGGAGATCACACTCATTGGAAGCAATCCACAAAGATCGGGATATTGGAACGCAGCTATTATATCCCTTCTCCGAATCGGAAAAGCATCAGATTTCACAGTCGTCTCTCAACTCCTTCGATTTTAATGTAATAATCTCTAAGGAGGAACAAGAAGGGTTAGACTACAACCAAAACTTGAAGTATTTACGGTTCATCGAGTCATGCCTGTACAGACAGCACAACTACAGTGAACTCATGGATCGGTCTTCCCTAATCATCGACACTTTGACCGATCTTACCGTTAAATATGACACTGTGATCAAGGAGACTCACGAGTTCCAATCAAAGTCTGACTCCTTACTTGATGAATATACCTCTTACCAGAAGTTGAATGAGGATCTGAAAGAGGGGTTGCACTACTACGAACTCCTTGATACATTCACAAGAAAGTTGAATAATCCATCTCCCAGTATGGTGAGAAAGGACTCTTTCAAGAGGATGTTGGCGCAATTAGATGAGTGTCTACTCTTCATTAAAGCCCATCCAGAACACAAGGAGCATGACACATTTACTAGAAGGTTCAAACAGTGTCTTGTTAGATCGTTAACTTTGATTCGAAATTATGTCATTAACAACTTGAAAACAATCCGTGATGAGATCACGACGAAATTATCCACCTCCAAGACCGCAGTCACGCAGAATGCATTAATCTACACTAGATTTGGTGCTGATGCCTCTTTCTTAAAAGATATAACTCGTGATCTTTGTGACCGTGCGCAAGATTATGCTGAATTCCAAGGCTTGTTGAACGACTGTTATAACAACTATTTCGCCATAAGATCTAAGTTCCTTTCACCATTGTTATCATCATCATTCCAGTCAAACTATAACGACTCAAAATCACTGGTTGAGCATACGCAGAGCAAGATCTCATTCTTCACTAAGGTATTAAAGGATGAATTTGAGCTTTTCTATCAAATCTTCCCAAAAGACTGTGATCATGCCTTGATTAACTGGTTCCAGCAATTGGGAGAGCCATTACATGACGATTTGAGAAATGGAATCCTCAGAGAGTCATCTCTGTTCTCGCTCTGTGAGATGGTAACGCTATTAGATAGGTATTACGAGTACGAAGAACCACAATTCGAGGAGGATTTTGAGGTCGAGCTGCCACAGTTTGAAAAAGTTGACTTGGGAAAAGTGTTTGAACCAGTCTTGCAAGATGTCCAGTCTAGATTAGTATTTAGAGCACAGGTGTTTGTCGAGGAGAACATTGTCAAGTACAAGCCAACTACAAAGGATTTTCAAATCGGCGGGCGCAAACAGAGTGCTCATGATGTTACAGGTACTAATGAAGATTTGGTCGTGGAGGGTGTCTCTAAGATTGGTTTGAAGGATTGGTATACTCCACTGAGTAAGGGTGTTTTCCTTCTGTCGAAGATTTATGAACTGGTTTCATCTTCGGTATTTGACGATTTGGCCCATAACATCGTCCACGACTGTATTGTGTCACTTAGACAGGCACATCAATTGGCCACCACTAGCATTGGAAGATTGGATGCTGACCTATTCTTGTTGAAGAACCTTCTTATGCTGAAAGATCAGGTGCAGCATTTTGATATTGAATTTGTGAGTTCAGAGACATTTTTGGATTTCAGTGGTATTGGCGACATCATCAATAAGATACGCACAGGCCAGAGTGTCTTTAGTGAAGGAGGTATCCTTGGTCTTGTTCAAGAAGGTGTTCCGAAGGTTGTCAGAAACATGATTGATGCCAGACAAGAATTACAGCTGGAGCTGAGAAATATTGTGCATATATTCACACAGGACGTTGTCACTCAAGTTATCGATCCTATAAAGAAGGAGAACGTGGAGAGCGCGCTTGTTGATTCCAGAGAGCTACGTGATAACATTGAGTTGACCTTACCGCGTATCAAGTCAAGAACCGAGATGTTTATTGAGAATGAGCACGTTGTTACTGCTTTAATTGATGGTATCCAGGAGTTGACGGTCCAATTTTACGAGCAGTATTATAATCATCTCAGCTCAAAAGTGCCAGATCTTGTTGAGGTTGATACTCTGGTGGCGTTCATTGGTCAAGTTGTGAGTAAGATGTTTGAAGAAGAAATCCCTAGGCACGAGGAAGTCCCTGACATTTCCCCTTTAACTGTTGAGGAATAGATAGTGATTAGTCATTAGTCATTTAGTGTAAGCCATTGATTGTATCAAGTATTTTCTTCCTCATCATCCAACGGATTATACGTGTTTTCTGCAAGCAGTCGGTTGAGCTCATTTTTGACAAATTCCACTTTTCCCTTATCTATTAGAAGGTGTGTTTCGTCGAGTTCCTTTGAATATTAATAACCTTGCATATTTAAATGAAACAGACAATTGATCTTACTTGAACGACAATATCATGACGTTGTGAATCGATTTTGATTATAAGTGCCCTGATAGAGGGATCACATTCCACCATAGTTCCTGTAAGCTTGTTAGTATGGAGTAAAACCAATTTAAGCGAACCAAAGACGTGCCGTTTACCACTCTAACCATGGTTTGTCGTCCTCTTTTCCTGCTGTATAGAGTAAGCTCATGTGGCTGAAGTTGAAGTTATCAAATGGTCAGAGAGAAATGTCTGGATGTTTGTTGCTGATTGGGCCACTACAACGTACGAGGGAGGGCTTTGGCTATAGATTACAGTTATACAAATTACAACTAGGATTCGGTCTGTTAAGACCTTGCAGGAGCAGTTTTATCACCTTTAATGGTATTTTTTTCAGTATATAAGGAGTCCCTCAAGATCTGAAGAAGGAAGGCATGAATCTTCCCATGACGCCGTTGGACAGCGAGCCAAATACCGAGGAAGCCATGTCATTAGCCCTACCAAACTTATCACACCTGGTGAAAGCCATGGTATTTGTGACTGTGAGTGCCATTCCAATGATCACAAGTATAAGTGACAAGAATTGGAATCTCAAGAGTGCCATAAATCCCAAGCACCCCCAAACTACAGGGGTTGCATACAACCAAAACCAAAACACTTTGGAGTCAATGGCATTCACCTGACGTTCGGAGTTGGCTGTTTCAAACACCCATATGCTCTCACCTTGGCTGTCTGTCTCATTCCACCAGCGGAGACCCACGAGGAGACGACCACTGACGTTCTTCACATTCCAAAAATCAGCAGCAAGTAACAAGATAACCGTAATAAACTCGAGAATGCTGTGTTGTTAACAGTTAGTTGAGCTCAATTACCAAATTACACCATACACATACAAGTTATCCGTGAACAACATCCCTAAGACGTACGCCACTGGTGCACCTGTCAAAAGTTAGTACTCGGGTGTCCAACCACCAAAAAAGAACTTTAAACTCACCTATTCTGAAGGCCAAAAAGAACAGAAGTGCCACTGGATGCGACGACTGGGCTAGTCTCTCTCTCAAACTATCGCTCATCTTCTTTCCGTTGGCGTAGCTGTCGGTCGTTTGACACCCGTTCGGCTGTTACAATGTTCCCGCACAAAGTGTTGAGGAATATAAAAAAGGGTCCCCCCCCCCCCCC
>JAJMLK010000377.1:0-10016 GCA_030564145.1 Williopsis takata
GGAACCCGTCAAACAACACAAAAAAAAACTCCCCTTGCAGTGCTCACAACCGTTATCATATATATACCTATGGGCGAACAACAACAACAACACACACAGCTCTCTCAAACAAAACAAACACTACAGAGTGGGTGGGTTGGGTTGGTTCTTTGTCACATTATAGTTATCTATATAAAAAAAAAAAAACGGGGGAGGGAGTCTATTTCCTCTGTCTTCCACCTAGACAGCGGTCAAGGTGTGCTGCAAACCTGTTGCCAGCGATCTTTCTTCCACAGTTCCTACATTCAAAGTACCTTGCACTGTCGGGTACCTTTTCGTTGCCAAATATGTCACGTCCAGGTACTTGAACGTATCGTTGTCTTGTGGCGAGTAGTTCACCACCCATCGGCGTACCGTTACGCGAGGGAACGGTCGATGATGGTGTTGTATTGCTCTCCTGTTTGACCGGGATTGGTGTAGAAATCGGTTGAAGTGGCGGGGCATCCTCCATTGGACCATATTCCGTTCTTAAAACCTGTTCTTGTAAAAGAGATTCGACGAGTAGCTTGTGTGCAATGGAGTTGACCAAAGATTTGTAAATATGTACCGATGCTTCGGAAAGTGTGAGGTTACCCATTTCTTTTTTCTATATTGTTTGTTAAGGGGGTGTTGTTGTTGTTGTTGTTGTTGTTGTTGTTGTTGTTGTCTGTGTAATGGGTTATAATAGATGGAATAAAAAATAATGGGTTATAATAGATGGAATAAAATAGATTAGGTAAATCCCTCCCCCCCCCGTTTCAAATGATCTGGGAAAAAGTTTGCTTGTATGGGTTTATGTGGTGTTAATTAATACCAAACCATTAAAAAAAAAATAATAACAATAATAATAATAACAATAACAATAATAATAATAATAATAATAATAATAATAATAATAATAATAATAATAATAATAATAATAACAACAATAATAATAACAATAATAATAACAATAATAACAATAATAATAACAACAATAACAATAACAATAATAATAACAACAACAGAAATACCCCCTTCTAGTGCTGCTGCCACACACACACACACACACACACACACACACAGTTTTCCTCCCCCCACCAAAAAAAAAGGCCGTTTTTGAGATTCCGGCACTTGAGAGAAAAAGTTTCCCAAAGTTTTTTTTTTTTTTGTTTTGTTTTTTTTTTTTCTTGTAGGAGGGGGGAAGAGAGGGAAATACCAAAAAAAAAAAAAAAAAAAAACACACAAAAAAAAAAAAAACACAAAACACACACAAACAAATTTGGATTATTCATCCAATCGAAACTCTTTGTATATAATAAACTACTTCAAAGAAAAACCACAAACACACACAGAACACACACACACACACAGAACACACACACACACACACACACACACACACACACACACACACACAAAAGGCTCCTTCAATCTTCAAAGACACCCTAAAAGATGAGTTATAGGGGTCGTGGAAATGGTGGTAGAGGTGGATACCAAGGAATGTCAATGGATGATGGCGGGCCAAAAAAAATCACCGGTGCAGGCTCCCAATTGAACGCTTTGGCGAACGACCAAGCACAGAGAAACGCGGTGATGGTTGAAGTTCGTGGATGGCAAGGAGGCTCCAAGGATGACGTTGTATCGTTCATCTCGCGAAAGACGAGAATCCCACTCACAAATGCTACGGTGGAAGGTGATGCCGTTGTTGGTTACGTCAAGAGTTTTCAAGAGGCTGAACAGTTGTCCTCGTGGAGTGGTGTGAGATTTGCCGGAAATGCGCTAAAGTTCACCGTGAGATCATCATCATCAACAACGTCCAACACAATCGAGATGCTCAAGAACTTCTTACACAGACGTTATAACTCACAAATGAAGATGCTCGACTTGGGAAATATCGCCAGTGATGCTGAACTGCAGGCAAATGGTGCGTTTTCCTCAATCACAACACAGTCAAAGATGTTCCCAGCGTTGATGAAGCTGGCATCGCAGCAGAATTTTGTAGTGGAAAGCGTCAACTTGAGTGACAACAACCTCCAGGACCTCACTGCGGTGAGTTCTCTTGCTCTGACCTATCCACAACTTTTGAATTTGGCATTGACAAACAACAAGATCAACAGGCTAAAGTCCCTTGAAACGTGGAAAAACAAATTGAAAAATTTGAGAGAGTTGATTATGGTAAACAACCCAATAACCACTGACCCACAGTACAAAGATGAGGTTTCAAAGACATTCCAGAGATTAGTCATCCTTGACGGTGTTGTCATCCGTGACGAGGCAAAGTTGAGGGTCATTTATGAATTGCCAATCAAGAGCAAGCAGTTTTTCTTTGAAGACCAAGAAATCCAACAGTTATCTACACAGTTTATAGCAAATTTCCTACAATGCTGGGATAGCGATCGTTCTCAGTTGATGTCCCTATACACACCAGATTCTCAATTCTCACTTTCGGCAGACTCATCGGTGCCAAATGATGCGTCGGCAGCAGATGTGGCGTTTGGATTGTACATCCCACTTTCAAGAAATATCTCGAGGGTTTCATCCACAAAGACAAGAGAACAACGACTGGGTAAAGGCCCAGAACAGATCTTCAAGTTGTTTCAACAATTGCCAAAGACAAAGCACAAATTGGATACGACACCTGAAAAGTACAGCGTCGAATCATGGAGATATCCACAAGTGAATGGGTTCATGATCTCTCTCCATGGTGAATTTGAAGAAGTTGGTCAACCAGAAGTCAACCCGGAACAAAAGAACAACAAGAACAACAACAGATCGTATCCTAGACGTGGAGGAGGATTTTTGAATTCCTCCACAACAAAACTGACCCCAAAGTCTTTTGATCGTGTCTTTGCCATAGTTCCGGGCCCAAATTCTCTTATAATTGCTTCTGATATGTTGATTGTTCGTCCAATTGCAAATGCTAAAGCTTGGGCTCCTGAAGCCGACCCACATGTACAGCAACAGCAACAGCAACAGCAACAGCAACCTTCAACGCATGGCACACCACAGCCACCACAGCAAATTCAGCTTCCACCAAACATCTCCCCAGATCAAAGAATCATCGTGGAGAAGTTGATGATGCAGACTAAACTGAACTTGCAATTCACCCTGTTGCTTGCAGAGCAATCGAGTTGGAATTATGACAATGCCCTGAGAGGATTCACCGAGTCCCATCAAGCGGGACAGATTCCACCAGAGGCATTCCAATAGTTTTACTTGTTTTTTTTTCTTTTTTTCTTTTTTTTTTTTTCTTTTCTTTTTTCTTTTGGTGAATAAAAGACGCTGGTTGTGTTTTCCCCACACTTAATTATAGTTATCATATGTAAATATTGTAAACGTGTATATTACCTCTTTGTCTTTTTGTAGGCATCAGCTCTTGGGATGACGTCCTCTTGGTACAGCTTACCCTTGCTAATCTTCATGAAGTTGATAACGCCATTATCTACCAATGCGAGAATGACGTTATCATACCCATCTTTCATTCTCTGTGATACTTTTCTCTCTGATTCATCATTTTGGCCAGTGTATTTAACTGTCGAGAGTAAATGTGATAACTGGGCATACGTGGGCAGTTTGTTGGATGTTGAGATGTCCGAAGTGACGATTTGGAAGTCTGGCAGTGGTGGTTCACGTTTAGGGAACCGTGGGTTCGGTTTCCAGACGTCAAAAGTGATCTTCAGTGGTAATGGTGATGATGCTGTGCAATGTGGTGTAGTATTTCGTGGTGCTGATAGTTGAAGTGATCTGAATATCATTGTGTAGGAAGTGAATTTCGAACGTAACCACATTGGCGTGAATGCTGGGAAGGTACAAATGTCTAGCACTCTGCAAATCATGCTTTTTGTTATTAGTCTCCATGGATGAGATGGACGAGAAAGGCTCCTTTCTTCCCGTGGTCTATGCCTCAGAACGATGTAACCACACCTCTTCAAATTTGCATAAACTTGATAATCCACCAGGCTCTTCATGCTTAGCGTGTATACGCTCTGGAGGTCTAATTTCACCAGTTCATTCCCCTTCTCCAAAAAGGGCTCCACTGTTCCTCTCTCCACCAAATATACAAGTTCTTCGTCCGTTAGGTAGCACCATGAACCTCGTACAACTCCCATCGACTGCATGAAGTTTCCCTTCAGTTCACATCGCCACTCTCCCTGGCTGTAGAAGGCCTTGATTGATTGTTTGGCCGAAGGAGCCCTTGGAGTTCCAAGAGCTGTAAACATCGAGTCTAACGACTGCTGGAGGGCACAGTGCTGCAACTGAGTGTCATCGGGCTCAAAATCCTTCTGCCCTCTCTTGAGCGTTGCGCTCTGGATGTTTTCCCACGGCTGTACCTCATCTTCTGGATCCTCTAGGTAATCTTCCTTGTACTCTGTATCCATAGCCTTTATATTAACAAGCAACAGCCTCCTCTCACTTCCACTGGGGGTGGGGGTGTGGGGAAAAACGTGGGATACTTTCTTTATGAACATTGGCTGAAGTATATCTCTCTCTCTCTCTCTCTCTTCTCCCTCATCGGAGGTCTGCCATTTTCCACTCGGGTCACCAATCTGGAGGGGGGACGACCTCCCTCCCAAAACCTGCGGACATTTTTGTCCAAAGGAGCACAGCGAAGCCTTTTCCCTTGAATTATAAATTAGTTCTGAACGGCAAGAACGAGCACACAATGGACTCCAGCTATAAGTACGACGAGCACTCTCAGACGTGGCCCATCTTTGTTCTGGCAGTGGCCTCGGTAGCGGTGGTTCCGCTGACCGTGTCCAAGTTGTGGGGTGCACTGACGCCAAAAGACACCTCATCAAAAACCATCGCCATCGAGCAGAAGCATGTGCCACCAAAAGTTGCTGCTCACAGGGCCAAACACAAGAGAAAGACATTTTTCACAAAGAAGAATGTGATTCTACTCGTTGGCTGGGCAATTATTGCCTGGATGGTCTATCTGATATCTGTTACTGAGTCCACGGCGACTCCAGAGTCAGCGTTTGACCCATACGAACTTCTCGGTATCGAGATGGGCACTCCTGAGAAGGAGATCAAGACACACTATAGAAAGCTCTCTATCAAGTTCCACCCTGATAAAATCAAGGGTGCGTCAGAGGAGGAGATGAAGGTGCTCGAGGAGAAGTTTGTGCTCATCACAAAGGCCTACAAAGCCTTGACCGACGAAGAGACGAAGGAGAATTACGAAAAGTATGGCCATCCAGATGGTCCACAGCAAGTCAGTCATGGTATTGCCCTTCCAAAGTTCCTCGTTGACGGTAAATCCTCCCCATTGTTGCTGGCATTGTACATCGTTCTCATTGGTGGTGTCTTGCCGTACGTTGTTGGATCTTGGTGGAAAGAGGCCAAGAAGGTGACCAAGAGAGGGATCTATGCCGACACTGCCGAGGAATTTATCTCTAAACTCATGAACCATAGTCCTGCAAACCATGTTGGGATGAACACAATCATGAACTGGCTGGCAGAAGCTGCTGAATACCAGGACTTGCTTCCGGGTAAGACGCCACAACAGATTGTCGCATTGTACGAAGAATACTTGAACAGAACCCCATCTGATGATTCCCTGATTGCCGTATCCATCGTCCCAAAGCTTATCAACGGGTTGGTTGATATCACTTCGAACTTTAGAAACACGGATGTTACTCTCATTGCCACTGACACGATGAAGCACTTCACCCAGGCTTTGCCACAATCTCCTAAGAATGAGCTCCTCCAGCTGCCATACGTTAAACGTGACGCTGTGATGAAATCAAACGTTGTCAGATTGGGTAAGCTAACCACCTTGCCTCGTGATGATATCAAAAAGGTTTTGGGAATTGAAGACGATGCCCAATTGGAGGAAGCCATGCGCGTTGCCACACAAATTCCAAAGTTGGAGGTTGTGCAAGCCAAATTCGAAGTTCCAGGCGAAGACATTGTGTTTCCATCTTCAACCGTTTTCATCTCTGTAAAAGTTGCAGTGACGTCTGCAAAACACCACCACAAACCAAGCGTCATCTCTCAGGATAAATTGGAAGAACCAAAGGCTCATGAGGATCTTCAGAACCCGTTAAAGTTCTGCTTGGATCAACCGGAGTTGCCTGTGGCCCATTCTCCATTCTTCCCAGTTGAGAGACAATCGGGATATGTCGGTTACATTATCCTCCAAAAGGATGGTAAGATTTGCGATCAACCGGTCTTGTTCAAGAACTTGGACCTATCCAACTTGGAGCTGAGCGACGATGAGTACAAAGAGGGTAAGAAGGTGAAGGTTGGCACATTCAAGTTCCAAATGTCACAGCCAACTCCTGGTGAAGTTGGAAGCTATCAATTCCGTGTTGTGATCAAATCGTTGGACTATTTCACACAGGACATTGACACGACGATTGTGATGAACGTTGAGCAACCGGCTGAAGCACCAAAGATTGAAGAGTTGGAGGAGGATGAAATCCCACTTGCCAAAGAAGGCACGATCAGCGGTACTTTGGCGCAGTTGAAGGGCGAAAAGGTTGAGTTGATTGACGCAGAGGATGACGAGGATGACGAGGAAGAGGAGAGCGACTGGGAAGCAGAGGAGGAAGATTTCACTGATATCAACACCGATACAGAGGATGAAGCTGAATAAATAAAAAAAAAAAAAGCCCCGAAATTGTACATTACATTTTGCTAGAGTATACCTGGGACTGTTCCCATAGTTGTAGTTCAACTGGTGAAGAAGAAGCCAACGAGAAACATCAGCCGCGTTACACAAAAAAAGTCAACCTTGGAATGTTACAATTTTGACTGATGGATTTTCCGACCCGACGCGTCAAAAAACAACAAAAAAAACACAAAAGTACACACACACACACATATATACAAAAGCACACACACACATATACACACATAGAGAGCACGAGTCTTTAACCGCAGAGAAGAAACAAAAAAAAAACGGTAAAACGTATACAAAATCATACATATATGTCACTACCATTACCGCGTCGTCAATTACCAGCTACGAGGGCACCATCCCAGCTGAAAAAAGAGCTGCTCGAAGAGCAGAAACAGGAGATCAGAGAGGCCTTCAACTTGTTTGACATGAACAACGATGGGTATCTCGATTACCACGAGTTGAAAGTTGCAATCCGAGCCCTCGGGTTTGAAATGAACAAGCAGGAAGTGTTGGAACTGATCAGAGAGTATGACCGTGATGAGAGGGGACAGATGCACTACGAGGACTTCTTTGCGATTAGTGAGTACTCTTTTTGTTTGTTGTTGTTCTTGTTGTGTGGTTGATCGATCGTGATACTAACAAATTCACAGTGGGAGAAAAAGTGCTCAATCGTGACCCATTGGATGAGATTCGTCGGGCATTCAGACTCTTTGACGACGACAATACGGGGAAGATTTCGCTTCGTAACCTTCGGAGAGTTGCCAAAGAGTTGGGCGAGAATCTGACAGACGAAGAGCTAAGGGCCATGATTGACGAGTTTGATCTCGATAACGACGGTGAGATCAACGAGGAGGAGTTTATTGCTATATGCACGGACAACTGATGTTGTTATATATATAAAAACCTGGTTTGGGGGGCTAGGGTTTGATAAGAGACTATGTATTCTAATGTGTTTTTCTTTTTTGCCTTCTTCTTTGTTCTTTTGTTTTCTATTTTTCTGTGATTTCTTTGTGTATCTATTTATCCAAAAAAAAAAAATGTTGATCAACCTGTTCTGTCTTTGAGATTCTTCGTACGTTGGTGGCACATCTGCATATACCGGTGCGTTGCTATGTGTCTGGTGTCTAGTCCTCTTGCGTCTTCGTACCCTTGGACTGTTGTGCTGCTGGCTGAGCTTCAAGTTGAACTGGCTGTGGAACTGGCGATTTTGAATTTCGATAGAACATGACAGTACATACGATCAACAGTATTGAGGAAACCAAGTCCATTGCCATACTTGCACATACCAACGAGTAGAACTGCTGTCCCACAGACGCCACAATCCCATACTCGGGCTCCATTTTAAAGCCGACAAGTTTCATGGCCCAACGCACCACCAACAACCAGTGCCAACCAACTAACCAGAGACCAAACGGTACTCAGTACCCAGTTGGCAAATATCAAGATCCAGACGTTTTCTCGCCGAATGGAGTAAATATCATAACAACAAGTGAGCACCAAACCAATGCGACCCAAAGCGCGAGTCCCATGCCAGCAAATATACCACCGTATTGATCCAGCGTTGTACGACAAATCTTAGACTTTGTAGGTAAGCTTTCTGGGAGAAATACCCGTGATTCAACAAGTGCTCTTCTGCTCGTCATCGTTGCGTTTACAGAATCCTTGAGTAACCGCCATGGGTTGAAAGGATAAGCCATCGTACAGTTCTCCTTGACAAAGGCGTTGTGTCCATCGTAATTACCACCACAGTATCCAAACAGACCAACACGATAGATCTAAGATAAATTAGAAGCCTCAAAGGAGTACCTTTCCAGTGCCGAACTCCCATTGGTGAAACTAATGTAAGGTGAGAAGACTTTTGTCAAGTTGACTTTGGAAATGTCGAGCTCTAAGTAATAACGCTGTGTGGAATGAGCAGGAGTGGTGAAGCTGGCAATACAGCTGATAATAGCTCCTCTGAGTGCGGTGATGCATGCGAGGATGAATACCGTGGCTGAAAAGCCTTGTTTTAAAGGTAGCATTCGTAGTGTTTACTTTGTCACTAGCTCTCACTGGGACCTCTTTACGCACACATGAGGGAAAGTGTGTTCGAGGGAGGGAACCCACCCTGACTTTTTGTACTATGCACACACATGCACACACACACATTCACATGCACTAAATAATAATAATTACAATCAATCAACCAATCAATCAAAAAGTCACCGTCACCGTCATCACCAATGTTGATAATAAGAAGTGATCACCAACCCGCTGGCTGATCTTTAGGAAGTGTAGTAGCCAAATGTGACCCATAAAAGTGCAAAAACCAAAATGACGTCATCTCATTTTTTTTTTTTTTGGAGACACAAAACCATTCATCTTTTACGCAGGGGAACCCACCCATAGGCCCGCTTTATTCCGTTCAATGGGGCTATGGTGGGGGGAAGAAGAAATTGGATATGCGTGGTCATTTCCCCTTATAATTTGGTCTAGTTATCGTATCTATCATTTATATCTCTTATTTTACCGAGGAGGGCAAACCAAAAAAAAAAAGGAAAGGAAAGATAGATAGATAGTATCAGAGTCATTCGGGTGATGTGCTTTTGTGTGCGTGTGTGTGTAGTAATGTATCATATATGGGACAACATGTGGTTTGGGTTTTCTTTCTTCCGTTACTAGTCTATAGCGAACAGGGTGTCCATGTGGTTATCAATTTAATTACCCTTATTATTTTTGTGTTTCTGCACGTGGGTGGGTGTGAGGAGTGTGTGTGTGTGTGTGTGTAAGTGTTAAGGATGGCCAACGGATACAAATCCACCACGGATAAAGACTTATCTATGGGTGTCTGGATGTTCCTAGTAAATGCTGCCCATACCAGCATGTAGAAGCTGGAGGGAGGGTAGGTGCACCCTCAGACAAAGGCTTCTTCAGCACTGATGTTGTTATTAACGTCTTTCCATCTTGTAGTTGTTTTCTAACAGACTCCTACAGAAAGATTTCTGGGAACCATAATCTATCAGTTTCAGGCAACCGTTTCCTGTGCTTTATGATGTGGAAATATCAAACTCGAGATATTTGGCATTTGTATCAATGGTGTTTAGAGCTGCTCAGGTTTACTCTTGAAGTCATCTAGATTCTTGACGTCTGCGTATGTAATTCTAAATCTTTATAGATACAAATGGAATAATATTCCATGTAATATGATATGATTCATATAAAAGAGATAGAAGATTTTACTAAAAATACTCCAGAGTTTAGGATAAATTACCAAATTGAAAAATCTATTTGTCACAGATACGAATACTGATAATCGGGCATAGGAAAAAACAAAGACGTTTGCTCATCTTTTGCTTTGCACAGTTGAGGGTTCTTTATTGAGCATCACCTATGAATTGTACTCTTGCTC
>JAJMLK010000378.1:0-10007 GCA_030564145.1 Williopsis takata
CCTTGTAGCCACTGGGAGAGTCCGCAGGAAGGAAGACCACAATGTTTTGGTTATCTTCTTGTTAACCCTCTGCCAGTCTAAACCTTTAAGTTCCACTCCCAATAGTTTCTCTTCGCAATTTTCCAATCTTTCTTGGTTGAAGGGCAGTAGAGCGTATTCTTCTGAGGTGACATGTGTAGTAGATGGGTGGTTATCAAAACCAGCTAAACGCAAGTTTTTAGCATTTTCATCAGCATTGGGCTGGCGTAAACCTTTTGAAACGCACAGTTTGGCTTCACTAGCTCAGTCGGTAGAGCGTCAGTCTCATAATCTGAAGGTCGACAGTTCGAACCTGCCGTGGAGCAAACTTCTTTTTTTCTGGTTCCAGTGCGGCAAATGGCTAAGACAAGTCACATGATCAAAATCACCGCGTCAGTCACGTGAAACAATAGTCCCTAACCGCCAGCCGTCCCCTCCCCCCCCCACGGGCGACTTCCCAACTCGGAAGTGTTTGTTGCAGTTCGTTTTATTCGCGCACACTTTTCCGATTAATTCAGCCGTGGCAGGTTTCTTTTTTTTTTTTTTTGTTTTACGTTTCGCGGTGCTGAATTAGCCCACTCAGCCAACTCTAGTGGGAGGAAGGTTTGAAGGTTGGATATATATATATATTTGGGCAGGACTGGTACTGAGGGTAGGGTAGGCGGATGCTAATGTAGTCAAAGGTAGACAATATATTATAGATGTACAACCATATATACCAGCCTTGCTAGTACTTCCCCAGAGTATGCTACGCTGTGGAACGGAAAAGACCAGGTAAACCCAACCAAAGCGTGCGGGTGTTAGGCAAATGCACAGCCAACGGCTATTACGTCAGAGCGGGTTCTCGGAAAATTTTGAACCACCTTTGGATAGCTTCACCTCCTTGACACACTAGGACAGAGGCAAAAGAGGGACTTATACGCTGCTACCCGTACACCAGTGCACGTTACTTCCCTCACACTCTCGTTAGCTCGCATATAAACCATTACAGACGGGATGAGACTAACACTGGCGGCGCTGCTGTTGCTCCCCACTGTGTTTGGTACCACAACAAAAAGAACAACAAGGACTTTTATCTCGAGCCCAGTCACCTCGGGCACTGGCATTACCATCACAACTACCCCCAGTCATTCTCAAGCAACAACGACCACAGTGGATGGCTCGAAGTTATCATTTGCCGTTTCTGATGATGGAGTGGTGGGCGCTGAGGACACCAGTTCGCCCTTTGCCTCTATGGAGATGTTTAGTGACAACGGTGTTGTCTGGTATGTCGATGTGCTCGTTGGTGACCAAAATCAATCCCTTAGAGTCGACATAGCTCAGCCTAACTTGTGGGTGATTGACGCTAATGAATTCCCAGCCTGTTCAGATTTGGAGGCAACTGTGATTACGACTACTCTCCCTGCCACTTTGTCGTATTCAGAAATCGTCTCTACAGAGACAGTACAATGCCAGAAGAATGGTTCTTACAACATTAGCAGCTCAAACAATTCTGTATCTATGAATCAAACGTTCGGACAGAAGAATATCGACTCCGTGTACTTTAACGGATCGCTCGTTTCTGATAGCTTCACGTTACTCAACATGTATGGTGATAACAATGCTATTTCTAGCAATATGATTGGTATCTCCGCTATGATGTTTTTGGACGTGAATCAAACAAATGTGATGACTGGTGCCTTTGGCTTGGGTACCCCTTCACCAGCAGACTCCTTCTTGGGTGCTAGTATCTTGCAAAAACTCGTTGATGAGGAAGTTATAAACTCTATGGGTTACTCCATGGCCTCATTGGATAACAGCACTGGTCGTATCGTGTTTGGTGCTGTAGACCCAACCTTGTACACCGGACCTTTGGTGCAGTACGACAACATTGCATATGCCTACGCTGTAAATGATGTTCGTTATATTTATCCAATCGTCCCATTGACGGGTATGACTGTGAATAACGATAAGGGTGCGTCTGTGTGGATAACAGACATGGGAACAACCACCCCAGTGCTTTTGGACAGTCGTACAACGTACCTGTACTTGCCACAAGCGGATCTTATCAATCTCTCCATCCAGCTGAATGCGTTCTTTTCTGAAGATTCCCAGCAATGGTTTGTAAAATGTTCAGTTGGTAACGTTAACGCATCTGTGAGTTTCAAATTTGGTAACCTGACGGTGGATGTTGCTGTTGATCAATTAATCGAACAGATTTCAGATGTAAGTGGTACAACTGTCATGTTTGAAGACGGTTCGCCTGCTTGTATTCTCAAAGTGATGCCAGATGATCATTATGGTTATTCTGTCTTGGGAGCTCCCTTCTTGAACTCAGTATTTATCGCTGTTGACAATGAGGCCCACAGAATTGCATTGGCACAGGCAGATAATACGAATTTCAAAAGTCAGAGTGACTCGGAAGGCTCGATATTCAGTGGTATCAGCTCTTTCTCCATTGCTGCATCAGCTTCGACAAACTACAGTGATTGGGAGATCAAATCTGGTCATATCCCATTTGCTGTAACAAATAATGTTACTGACTCACCGACCTTGTCATATTACTACCAAGCATCTGAAACTCCACTTGAGCAAACAGCTGTTTACAGCAGTGGTTTAATATACACTGGCCGTATTTTGAACAGTTCAACCTATCCATATACCTCGACATCAAGTTATGTCGCTGGTCCACCGGTCGCCGGTGCCGTGGGTGTTTATGAATGGACACCAAGTCTGGCTGTTGGTATAATGAGTGCCGTCTTTTCAGTACTTTTGGGTGTCTTTGCTTGATCATCCATGACGTTCTTGCTTTGTTTTTCTTCGTTTTTTTTTTGTCTTTCTCTCTGTCTTTTCCTTGATTTCTGCATTTATATAGCGTGGAGTACTTTTATAATTCTAAAAGGTTGATTTTATGTTTCTTTAATACTCTCTAGTATACACTCTTTGGACTGCAGCCTCTGAACGCTTTCTCCAAAAGTCAGAAACAGCTTGGTAATCGCCTTGCCATCTTCTGATACCGTTCATAGCGGTTTTTGGCGGTGATTTCACCAGGTTGTGACCTTTAAGACCCAAAGCATCAATGATGTCAGAACCTATGAAGTCTTCGTGTTCTATTTGATCTGGCAACAGCTGATGGTGTAATCTCGGGTATGCAATTGCTTCTAACAATGGCATCTGATAACTATAGACTCTCACTATAGCTTGGAAAACGGCAGTGAGGATCCTGGATCCGCCAGCTGAAGCAATAACCAAATCTGGCTTTCCCAATTCGTTGACGATTATAGTTGGAACACTGGACGAGAGAGGTCTTTTCTTTGGTCTTATAAAGTTGTGCACCGAGGGTTCGACACCAAAGGAGTTAGGAGAACCAGGTGATGAGAAATCATCCATCTCATTGTTGAGAATGATTCCAGTAACACGATCGCGTACTAGAGAACCGAAAAGTAAGTTTATCGTTGAGGTACAACTCACGGCGTTATGATACTTATCAACAATCGCAAACGAAGTGGTTCCATGTGGCGAATTGATCTGATATGCCGGTTTGTAATCAGACCAATGCGGCAGGGTTATAGAGTCATTCAAATGGCTCTTTGAATATTCAGCCCACTCTTCACTAATGACGAATTGTGTCAGGTTGTCCTTTGGATCGCCAAGACGACTTCTTGAGCTAGCCATCCACTTCATTGCCTCAATAAGACGATGCGTGGCAAGTGGTTCCATATCACCGCCCGGCTGTTCGCCAAATTGATCCATAATGTTCAAGCCGTGGATCAAGGCTGGACCTGAACTGGAACCAGCAGACGTATAAACATCATTATTGATAAAAGTTGTGTGAAGTGCAGGTGAAACTTCAACTTCGTACTGTTCAAAGTCCTCTGCAGTGAAAATACCACCATGTTCATTGATGGCCTTGATCAAGTTTGAGGCGATTGGTCCAGCAGGATCATAGAAAATGGCATCGCTTCCGTTATTGGCAATCATCTCCAGCGTATTTGCCAATTCAGAATGTCTCACAAGATCTTCCATTTCGATAACTTCCTCTGTGGAGTTATCTTTGAAGAGAAAGTAATAGTCAAGATAGTTCTGTTTCAAAACCTCCTTGTCAGCTTCAACGACAGAAGCTAGAACAACAGAGGCGTTCCAACCACCACGCAAGACATCAACAACAGGCATTATCAACTCACTCCAGGGAATATTACCGGAACCTTGCATTTCATATAGAGTGTACAGGCCTTTGACTTCTCCTGGGATACCAGCAGCTAGCCCACCAACTTTAGAAAGGTGCTCCCTACCCGTAAACATATCCCTGTGGCTCTTCAAAGGAGCACTTTCTCTAGCATCAATAGTGATGGCTTCTTCATCATACTTCTTGGCAGTGAAGTATGCACCGCCTCCCACTCCGGAGTTGAACATGTTGATACCACCAACGCATAGGGCCACTGTGACGCTAGCGTCTGCGGCGTTTCCACCTTTGCTGAGGATGTCAATTCCAAGATGTGAACACAGTGGGATGTCGCAGGCAACTGCACCATAAATAGTTTTGTGTAGATGTGCAGGATCTGGGTCCAACGATGGTTGTCGCACGAGTTTACTCAAGTCGATTCCCCTGTCTTGAGAGATCTTGATATAGTTTGACAAATCCAGCTGGTAAGATGGAACACACTTCAGCCAAAGAAAAACCAGGCATAGAGAAACGGGTAGTGCCCAGAGAATACTCTTTCTTGAACGCTGTATCTTCTTCATTACTGTAAAAGGGCCCTATTGTGTACGTTTGCCCATAGCACTGGCTTTTCGGAGCATAGAGCTCGGTATCATTTCTGATTTGTAAAGCAGACAATCTCCGGGGGGGGGATTAAGGTCGGAATTGGGGCGCAGGACGGCCCATATAAACCTTGTTGGTTGAAGGCTCCATCGTCTGCGATATGGGTTTGTGAAATTCGAGATCGGAGAACCTTCAGCTATTCATGTTACATGTGTCATGCTAGATTCTCGAGGAAATATTAATTTTCCGTTTAGTTATTAAGAGATAGTTTACGGTAGTTGTGATTGAACTCTGTCCGGACTGTTATTATGATCATGCCCACGGAAGGTTTAACTTTATCTTTAGCATGCGTAGATGATGATATGTTCAGTGTGGGAAGATATCACTATGGTGCGCCATCCATCATACAGAACACAACTTTTGCCACGGAATAACACGACGCATTTTAACCTCAATATCGCTTGTCCGGTTTGGGGGTCTTTGCAGGTGAAAAATTCCAACGTCTTGCCAACTTCTTTTTTTTTTTTTTAAGATCATTTGGCGATTCGAATAAGAAGTGAGAAGACCACATATATACAAGTTGGTGGGGTGTTCCAAAAATCTACAGGGACTGAAAGGTAGAGATGGAGAACTTCTCTGGGAAGATTGAGGAGAAGGAGCTCGGAGTGGAGGATCAAGATGCAGTTTCGCAGCTCATGATGTTTGAACGATTTGTGGCCCAGATTGGAGACAGTGAAGACGAGGTCACACAGTACACACATTCAGGCGTTGCCGATTTCTTGCATTACAAGCTTGGTCACCTGAAGGGAAGTCCATTTGAGATCATGGGCCATGACTTGACCGGTCTTTATAGAGAGGTGAGAGACCCCGGATCGAACACTACGGTCTACATGAATCCACTTAATTGTGAAAGACCATGTCTGTTATACGAGTCCAGACTGGTAAATGACAAGGGAAAGCCAGTAACTATTTCTTACAAGGAAGAAGAACAGACACCTCAAAGTCCAACGACCGAGTCATACCCATACCCACCATACGTTTTGACACAGGGCCATCCAACCCATTTTACACTCTCAAAGGAGGATCTAGTCAAGGGCTTCAGATCGATTAGACGGGAAGTGAAGACCAAACTAATCCAGCCCATCATCGAGGCTACAGGTTATAAGTGGGCTTATTCAAGAAGTACGTACAAGAATCGAGTGTACTTCCTTCACTTCTCTTGTTTTCAGGATGCAAATGCTGACATGGTCCCCTCAAAGTTCAAAATGCAACACTTGCTACCAGTATATGAGCCGCAGTCATGTGAATCGTCTTTGTCCGTGGGTATTCATATCTTTTCGAAGAAGTACGTTGTTCAGTACTACCACAAGAGACACAGAAAGCTGCTCGACATTGTGTGCACGCTTATGAACGAAATGTACGACAATCCGATACCAGGGTAATCCCCATAGAATACACACTGTAAATACACATGCTATAGACCTTGTTTTTTTAATGCGTAGGGGCAATATTTTATTTCCAACATATTGGCTATATAGCCAGAATGTTTGGCCCTGTGTTACCGTGGCAACCAAAAACATACTACCCCCTTCCCCCTTCCCCTCGTTACCAAATCGGGAAACTGTAAACAAGCCACACCCGCGAAAGTGCTGCGCCGACCGAGGAAATGCCTTCGCGAAAAAAAAAAAAAAAAAAAAAAAAAAAAAAAAAAAAAAAAAAAGAGTCCGCGAAAAGCAGTTTGGGTTCTCTGCTGGTGAGGAAAAAAAAAACAAATGATTTGTTTACATTCTGAACGACGAGGGGGGGGGCAGCGGGGGGCAAGGCGAACTTCCAAGCAAGCACAAAGAGCACACACACAAACAAACAAACAAACAATGAGAGAAGTTATCAGTGTCAACGGTACGTTATACACAATTGTCTTGGATAGAAAGAGCGAAACGAGCGAGCGAGAAGAGCGACATATGTGTGTGAATTTGTGGCTGCTACAACACGAGATCTCTGGATCTTAGGTTTCAGCGCACAACAACGCGTTTTGTTGTTTGATGATCTGACTGACGGTATGCTCGCCAGTAGCGCTCTAACTCATAATTCCTTTTTTGTATTATTTTATTGTTGTTGATTGATTACCCAGATGATATGAAGTAAGGTTACTAACATCCTCCACAGTCGGTCAGGCTGGTTGTCAGATTGGTAACAGCTGTTGGGAATTGTACTCCCTCGAACACGGTATTCAGCCAGATGGTTACCTGAAGGAAGGATTGGACAGACCAAAGGGTGGTGAAGAGGGGTTTTCCACCTTCTTCTCCGAGACTGGTTCTGGCAAGTACGTTCCAAGAGCATTGTACGTTGATTTGGAGCCAAATGTTGTCGATGAGGTTAGAACTGGTAAGTACAAAGACTTGTTCCACCCAGAACAGTTGATTACCGGTAAGGAGGACGCCGCCAACAACTATGCCAGAGGTCACTACACTGTTGGTAGAGACTTGTTGGACGATGTGTTGGACAGAATTAGAAGAATGGCCGACCAGTGTGACGGTTTGCAAGGTTTCTTGTTCACCCATTCCCTTGGTGGTGGTACCGGTTCTGGTTTCGGCTCCTTGTTGTTGGAGCAATTGTCATTGGAGTACGGTAAGAAGGCCAAGTTGGAGTTTGCCGTGTACCCAGGTCCACAGATGTCTACCTCCGTCGTTGAGCCATACAACACCGTCTTGACTACCCACACTACTTTGGAGCATGCCGACTGTACCTTCATGGTTGACAACGAGGCCATCTATGACATCTGCAGAAGAAACTTGGACATTTCAAGACCAAGTTTCTCCTCTTTGAACAGTTTGGTTGCCCAAGTTGTTTCCTCCGTCACTGCCTCTTTGAGATTCGACGGTTCTTTGAACGTTGATTTGAACGAGTTCCAAACAAACTTGGTTCCATACCCAAGAATCCATTTCCCATTGGTTGGTTACGCCCCAGTCGTCTCCAGTGCTAGATCATCCCATGAATCCAACTCCGTCTCCGAAATCACCAACGCTTGTTTCGAGCCAGGTAACCAGATGGTTAAGTGTGACCCAAGAATGGGTAAGTACATGGCTACCTGTTTGCTTTACAGAGGTGACGCTGTCACCAGAGATGTTCAAAACGCCGTTGCACAGGTCAAGGCCAAGAAGACTGTCCAATTGGTAGACTGGATCCCAACTGGTTTCAAGATTGGTATCTGTTACCAACCACCAACTGCCCCACCTGAGTCAGACTTTGCCTCTGTCTCTAGAGCTGTTTGTATGTTGTCCAACACTACTGCAATTGCCGAGGCATGGAGAAGAATCGACAGAAAGTTTGACTTGATGTACTCTAAGAGAGCTTTTGTCCACTGGTACGTTGGTGAAGGTATGGAAGAGGGTGAGTTCACCGAGGCCAGAGAGGACTTGGCTGCTTTGGAGAGAGACTACGAGGAGGTTGGCATTGACTCTGTGGACCCAGAGGACGTTGAAGAGTACTAAGCAAGATAGATGTGTCTTGTTTCTACGATACCCAACCAATCTCTTCCTGTCACGTCTTTTTGTCCTTTTTATTTCTGTACCTCTTTTGCTGGAGTTTTTTTTTTTTTTTGTTTTTCACCCCCCTTCGTGATCTTTGGCTTTCCCCGAGGTCATGGAACCGCTCTCTTTTTCTATACCTTACTTTGTCTAATGATTTTTTTTTTTTTTTTTGGTGTTTTGAATAAATAAATCTGAATTAATACAGTTGGTAGTTCTGTGTTCTCACTATGCAGTTTATTAACGATATATGGATGACGTTTGAATGTCAAATGCTCAATGTTTAAAGGGCAAAGAAATTTTCAAAGTTTCTCACTTTTAAGTGTTTCTTTGCAATGCCTCTCTTTACGGTCCCCATTGGTCTAATGACCCTTTCCTGTCTCTCAATCCCCTGTACCACCGCCGTTGTTGTTGGTTGAACTATTGGCTTGTTCTTGAGCACCATCGCCTCCGTGTACCCACTAAGATCCCCCAGTTTCCAAATGTGCTCGTACTCACTCTCAACGAGTTTGTACTTGTCAATGTAAGTGTGATTGACAATGTTGAAATCTAGCCAAATACACTGTGGTCCCGGCTTGACAGAATGTCCTGAAATACTATACTTTTTCAAAATTGTATGGACTTTTAACCCCCACGTTGAAAGCCTACTAAGACTCTTATCTCTCACAATCTCCCAATCTTTGTAGTCAACGTCTGTCCAATCCCGCTCTATGTTACATACAGTCTTGCTCTGTACTTCTAGATACAAGAGCTTACCCGCACTGACGCACTGTTGTAACTTGATAAATGACGCCTGTGAAGTCATAGGAATCGATAGCATTTGTAAGCTCTGCCATTTACCACTTTTGATAGCAGAACACCATCTAGAGATAACAGGGTCAGGGATGGAACTCAACCTGCCAATCTTTAATGCCGTCAAATTTGAAATATTGGTCAACTGGATCAAATCGTCGTAACTCATAGGCTTGGCAATCTCCAATATGATCAGGTTTTCAAAGTGGAAGCAGTTCAAAGAGTGTACAAACGTTGACATACGCACATTACTGAAAAATCTCTCCACACGATGATGTGTTGAGTTTGGCAATGTGGTCTTCAAGATGACATCTCTCTTTGGAAGGATCTGGTTCATCACATTTGGATGACAGTTGAATTGTTCTTCTTTTCCAAAGACCGTAGCGAACATTTGGAATAGGAGAAAGCTATCACGTCTCCAAGATGAGATGTAAAACCAGACATCCTTCCATACGTTCCATCCACTTGATCTCAAGACGGATAAAGTCAGATGGCCTTCATTTTCCGCGATCTTCATCGCTGCAAGCATCTTTAGTGACTTGAGCTTACGAGTCTCATGGGTTGATGTAAGGACAGCAGGTGAAATGGTCGAGCCCCAATCGTACGTGGCCTCTGTGGAAGAATCGTTATAGACCTCACTGGACCCAATTTTCTTGTACTGTTGATCCTCATCGGCCATATACGTCTTGCCCTTGGCCCATCCAGTCTTGTTGTTGTTACTGTTCTGATCACGGTTGTCATCCCTATCACTCTTATTTCTCTTGTTATTATCCCGATTCACTTGTTTCCTCCACTGTGTGTTGGGTCTCTTCCTCTCCATTGTGTTTGCTGCCCGCCTCGCAACCCTCTCTCTGTATTAGCACCTTGCTGCAAGGTAGGTGGTCTCCCACCACCAAAACGCCAAAAAAAAAAAAAAAAAATTAAAACAC
>JAJMLK010000379.1:0-10000 GCA_030564145.1 Williopsis takata
CGCAATTCCTTTCTTCTGTGGAGATATTCAACAACTTGCTTACCTTGTTCGGGTTTTCCCTTGGTACCGTACCCTGGAGTATCAACCAATTTGAATCTATTACCAACGTTAAAGCAGTTCATTGTCTGAGTAAATCCAGCTCTTCTGGAAGCCCATGCAAATTCTGAATTTGCATACCGTTTACATTACATCCATGGTCACGTGATACCCAAAGGTGGAGTGTGTAGCTTTTTCTGTGGCTTGTTGTTGTAGCTTGTTGTGATTATCATGTTGTTATGTTGTTATGTTGTTGTACTACTATTACATCACTTACAGCTATGACGTGTGTGGGGGTGGGTGGTGGAAGTGGAGGGTGGAAAGAGAAGGACGGGACTGTCGCTCAGATTAACGGGGAGATTTTCAAAACGGACATAATGTTTTTTTATACAATCACACTCATACACATACACATACATACTCCCCGCAATAACAACACACAAACGAATGGAACGGACAACAACTGTCCACCCTCTCCACCCTCCAACTTGTTCTGGGGTTTTATTTTTTTTTGTTTTTTAACTAATATATAAAAAGGGGGGGGGGGGTGGGGGGGGTTAAGGGGAGACCATACAAACAAACACACACACACACACACACACATACCCCAGATTACTTTCTTTCACTTTAATATATATATATCCATATATATATATATATACAAAGAACAATGTCCTCATACGTTACACTCAACAACGGTCTCAAGGCCCCTCTAGTCGGTTTGGGTCTCTGGAAGATTCCAAAGGACACAGCGGCTTCTCAGGTTTACAACGCAATCAAATTGGGTTACAGGCTATTTGACGGTGCTGCTGATTACGGTAACGAAGTTGAAGTTGGTAACGGTATCAAACAAGCACTTGACGAAGGTCTTGTCAAACGTGAAGATTTGTTCATCGTTTCCAAATTGTGGAATACCTTCCACCATCCAAATAACGTCAAGTTGGCCCTTGACAAGACTTTGAAGGATTTACAGTTGGAATACTTGGACCTCTACTACATCCATTTCCCAATTGCCCAAGCCTTTGTTCCAATTGAGGAGTCGTATCCTCCAGGTTTTGGCACAACGGAAGAGTTTGAATTCGAAGAGGTTCCAATCTTGGAAACTTACAGGGCGTTGGAAGAGGCACATGCCGCTGGTAAGATCAAGGCCATTGGTATTTCCAACTTTAACGGTGCTTTGATTCAGGACTTGATTAGAGGTGCAAACGTCAAGCCATCTGCCCTACAGATTGAACATCACCCATACTTGGTTCAACCAAGGTTGGTTGAATACGCCCAAAGAGCTGGGTTATGGGTCGTTGCCTACTCTTCCTTTGGTCCACAGTCCTTTGTCGAATTGGACCATCCAAAGGTTAAAGGTTTGCAACAGTTGTTTGACCACCCAGTTATCAAGGAGATTTCCAAAACTCATGACAAGCAGCCTTCTCAGGTTTTGTTGAGATGGGCAACGCAAAGAGGGTTGGGTGTCATTCCAAAGTCTTCCAACAAGGATAGACTGTTGCAGAACTTGCACGTTGAGGACTTTGACTTGGATAAGGAGGAGTTGGAGAAGATTTCCGGTTTGAACGAAAACATTAGATTCAACGATCCATGGGATTGGAAGGATGCCAAAATCCCAACTTTTATTTGAGTGTACTTGTGTTGTTTTTTTTGTTTTTTTTTTTTTTGGTGGGTATCATCAGCCTTTATACCCTTAAAGGGAGGTGTTTTAATGCAGCAAGGTCTTGTCATTTGTGGTTTCTGTAGTATTTTCGTGTATGTGTTTTCTTTCAACTCGTTGTTCTATAATTCTATACACACAACTACAGAGAGATATTGAATTTTGAAGAATATTTGATACAATTTGTATACGTTTTATTTTGGGATAGGATTTAGAAAGCAATAAAAAAAAAAAATGGATACGTCATTAAAGTTTTGACATTAAATTGACATGGTTGTCTAACAACTTTTTGTTTTATATATATATATATATAAAAAAAACACAATTAATTAGTATTTTAGACAATAAAATATGGTGCAATGTAAAATAAAATAAGGATGGGCACGAATCGAATATTATTCGTATTCGATTCGTATTCGAAAAAAACGAATCAAGGTTTGACCCCCCTGATTTATTCGAAATATACAATGATGTATATCTATTTATCTAATGATGCTATGGACTTCAGACTTGTTCTACAATATGTTTGTTTTGGAATTTATTATCCATTTCCTGCTGATTTTTTGTGTTTTTTGCCAGAAAATAGGTCTGATATTTTGTTTGGAAATTCTCTCCAGAAGGCTACTTCGAATAAACCGAAAAAATCCCAAATAATGCGGAATAACCTAGCAGTACAGGGATATTTTACATTATTCATATGATATCTTTATTTCAATTGTTCTTGTTGAGACAGAAGTATTGTCAATTGAACACTTACTACTGAAATAATGCTATTGTGGGGAATCATTGTTGAGGCTCCTTCCCCCTGGAGGAGGCAAAAAAAAAAACCACAAATCGGGCGCGCAATTCGTTTGAGCGCTGTAAGGGCTTTTAGGACATCACGACAGAAATTTCCCATACACATTCCCCAAAGGGCTTGAATCTTAGTTGCAAAACTCACTAACCCCTTCCCAGTATACTAACAGTCCTTGCTTCAGCGTTTGCCCCTTGGATCGATTACTGGCGGTAATATATTGCAGGAATCGGACTCACATGTCTGTTAAAGAGCTTTTTCGAGCGTTTTCCGAATCTCAATGATATGGAACATGGAAATACAAAATAATACTAGTTCTTTGTTAAAAAATGGGTGATAAAAGGGTACCAATAGAATCCTTGGACATGAATCTAGTGGTATATGTAGTTGTTATAGCTCTACGGGGCACCTAGCATGCTATATAAGCAAAAAAAAGGAAAATATTCAAACGAATATTCGTATCGAATAACGAGCAGGGTTTGGTGATTCGATGCCCATCCCTAAAATAAAAGAACTACTCGTATACTTATATATATATATATACATATATATATATATATATACAGGATTAAAGGTCTGCACAACCATGATCCACCATCGGCCCCACATAGTTAACTCCCCCCCACAAGACACTGAAGCACATGCATTCTCGAAACTTACCCAAATTGGTCAATTCCGGCTCATCGCCTAAAATTTTTGAAACCTTTTTTGCGAACATTAAGTAAGAGGGATACCCACAAAGAGAGAGAGACAGAGACAGAGAACTCAAAACATATATATAGATATACACATATACAAACAACACACAAGATGAAGATCAAGACGATCAGTCGCTCAGCAGACAACTATGTTCCTGTGAGATCTACCCAGGAATCACAGATGCCAAGAAACTTGAACCCAGAGTTACACCCTTTTGAAAGAGCCAGAGAGTACACCAAGGCGCTTACTGCGACAAAGATGGAACGTATGTTTGCCAAACCTTTCTTGGGACAATTGGGTAATGGTCATAGAGATGGTATCTACACGATATCGAAGAACTTTAAGGTTTTGAACAAGTTGGCCACTGGTTCCGCCGATGGTGTTATCAAGTATTGGGATTTATCGCTGCAACAGGAAATTGCAGCATTCAAGGCCCATTACGGACAAGTTACCGGTACGAGTGTTACACCAGAAGGGTTATTGATCAGTTGTGGTGATGATAAGACGATCAAGTTGTGGAGTGTGAATTCTGAAGATTATGCAGGTGCCGGTGAGGAGAGTGTCACCAAGCAAGGTTTGATCAAGACCTTTTTGGGTGAGCATGCCTTTAAAGGACTGGATCATCACAGAGATGATACCACTTTTGTCACTGGTGGTGCAGTAATTGAGCTTTGGGATTCACAGAGATCGAGACCAATTTCAAACTTGTCATGGGGTTGCGATAACATCAACACCGTTACTTTCAACAAGACAGAGACGAGCGTTCTTGCCTCTGCAGGAAGCGATAACAGCGTTGTTCTTTACGATATAAGAACGAACTCTCCAACTCAGAAGTTGATCCAAACGTTACGTACAAATGCAATCACTTGGAACCCAATGGAGGCCTTTAACTTTGTCACTGCAAATGAGGATCACAACTGTTATTACTACGACATGAGATACATGAAGAAGGCCATGAATGTGTTCAAGGGCCATGTTGCAGCAGTACTGGATGTTGATTTCTCTCCAACTGGTGACGAGATTGTGTCTGGTTCGTATGATAAGACGATAAGGATCTTCAAGACCAAAGAGGGACAGTCGAGAGACATTTACCACACGAAGCGTATGCAGCACGTGTTCCAGGTCAAGTACAGTATGGATGCCAAGTACTTACTCACGGGCTCAGACGACGGTAACATCCGTATGTGGCGTGCAAAGGCTAGCGAACGTTCCAACGTCAAGTCGTCGAAGGAGAGGGCCAAGTTGGAGTACGACGAGGCTCTTAAGGAGAGATTCAAATACATGCCAGAGATCAAGAGAATTTCCAGACACAGACACGTTCCTATCGTGGTGAAGAAGGCTGGAGAGATCAAGAATGTGGAGTTGCAGTCGCTCAAGAGACGCGAGGAGAACGAGAGAAGACACAGCAAACCGGGAAGTAAGCCTTACAAGAGCGAGAGATCGAAGCAGATTGCCGGGTTGGTGTTCAACGAGGAAGAAGTAGACAACAGCAAGGGCAGGGGCAAGGGCAAGGGCAAGAATAAGAGCCACCAGACCCACCAGACCCAGAAGGATCAATAAACTTTCCCCAATCCATCTTTTGTGTTACACAATATCGATTCCCAAGCTCTGTAGCACCACCCACCACCCTCACCCCGATCGGGCGATTCAAAGTAGTTAACGCCATTACCCGCCCCGAGCTTCCCAGGGCACTTTCAAAAAAAAAACGACAAACAACGATCCACACAACAATTCCAAAGCCAAAGCCAAAGCCAATAAAAAAACAAGTTGGCAACAAAAAGGTTGAGTTACACAGTCTACTACTGAGAATTTGGGACAGTGGTGAACACAGCTTAGCAACAAAAAACACACAATGGCCTCCCTAGTAGACCTTATCCCTACAGTGAACAAGCTGCAGGACGTCACCTACGACGCGGGCGTTGACTCGCTCGATCTTCCAATTCTGTCAATCATTGGATCGCAGTCGAGCGGCAAATCATCCATCTTGGAAACCATCGTTGGCAAGGACTTCTTGCCACGTGGAACGGGGATTGTCACAAGAAGACCATTGGTGCTACAGCTGATCAACTTGGCAGAGGATTCTCCGTTGATACACCAGTACAACGACATCAGCGCCCCGGGATCAAGGGAAGCAACCCCAGAGCAAAGGCAACAACAGGATTTCTCACTCGAGGACCATTTGAGACAACAACAACAGGGGTACAAGCCAGAAGTTCAGAACGAGTGGGGTGAATTTCTTCACATTCCTGGAAAGAGATTCTACAACTTTGAAGAAATTAGAAATGAGATCTCTAATGAAACGTCGAGAATTGCCGGAAAGAACAAGGGCATTTCGAGATTGCCAATTAACCTCAAGATATACTCCCCAAAAGTGCTCAATTTGACCCTGGTGGACTTGCCAGGTATCACAAAAGTGCCAATCGGCGACCAGCCAACGGACATTGAGAAGCAGATCCGTAATTTGATCTTGGAGTACATTGCCAAACCAAACTGTATTATCCTTGCCGTTTCGCCAGCAAATGTCGACTTGGTCAACTCTGAATCGTTGAAGTTGGCAAGACAAGTCGATCCACAGGGTAAACGTACCATTGGTGTGCTTTCCAAGTTGGATTTGATGGACCACGGCACAAATGCCCTTGATATCCTCTCTGGTAAAGTGTACCCGTTGAAGTTGGGATTTGTCGGTGTTGTTAACAGATCTCAACAGGATGTCACGATGAACAAGAGCGTGGAAGAAGGGTTGGAAACTGAGGATGAATTCTTCAAGGCCCACCCGGTTTACAGAACCATTTCGAACAGATGTGGAACCAAATACTTGGCTAAGGTTTTGAACCAAACGCTGATGAATCACATCAGAGAGAAACTACCGGATATTAAAGCCCGTTTGAACACGCTTATGGGACAGACTGAACAGGAATTGGCATCTTATGGTGGATTGCATGCCACCACAAAAGAGGGCCGTGGCTCACTCATCCTTCAACTCATGACAAAATTCGCAACCAATTTCGTCAACTCCATCGAGGGTACCCTCGTTGACATAAACACCAAGGAGCTATGCGGTGGTGCTAGGATTTATTATATTTATCACGACGTGTTGGGCAAATCTCTTGGTTCCATCGACCCAACTTCGGATTTGACCACCCAGGATATTCGTACAGCCATTAGAAACTCCACTGGTCCAAGACCTTCGCTATTCGTTCCAGAATTGGCATTCGACCTGCTGGTCAAACCACAGATCAAACTACTCCAATCGCCATCGCATCGTTGCGTTGAGTTGGTTTACGAAGAATTGATGAAGATTTGTCACAACTGTGGGAATGCAGAGTTGTCTCGTTACCCAAAGCTGCAACAGACCTTGATCGAAGTTGTTAGCGATTTGCTCCGCGAAAGACTAGGGCCAACGATCTCATACGTGGAGAGCTTGATTGAAATCCACAGATCCTATATTAACACAAACCATCCTGGATTCATCGGCGCTGCTGCTGCATTGGCCGAAGTTGTTGGAAATTTACAGAGCAAGAAGAATGAGAAGAAGCACAATGATACCAAGACTTTGAGAAGCAAACCAATGGATGTTGAAGTTAGCGCCAATGGCTCGTTGAACGAAGGAGAGCTGGATGATGACGAAGAGAGCGATTCTGCCTCTGATTTCACCAACCAAACAACAAAGATCCACAGCGAAAAGATGGAATCCAAGGATTCATTTTTGAATTTCTTCTTTGGTAAGGATGGTTCCCAAACCAAGTTGAACGGTGACAGCATAGACACGCTGACGTCAAACAAACCGACATCGAAGAAAGCACTCAATGGGTTTGAGGATTTGAGCATTACAAATGCCACACAGAATGCATATGACAACGTTGTCGACGATGAGGAGCCAGTGCTGAGCGAGCGTGAACAGGTTGAAGTTGAGCTGATCAAGAGATTGATCATCTCATACTTTGGAATCATTCGTGAGATGATCCAAGACCAAGTTCCAAAGGCGATCATGTGCCTCCTTGTGAATTACTCCAAGGAGAGCGTTCAGAATAGGCTCGTTTCGGAGTTGTACAAGGAATCAATGTTTGACGAGTTGTTGTTGGAGGATTCCAACTTGGCACAAGAGAGGGAAAAATGCGTTAAGCTGCTGGATACCTATAAGGAGGCTTCCAAGATCATTAACGAGGTTTTGTAACCTTGTTATGCTGTATCTATATATATTTATATACACATACACAAACATACAGACGCATATCTATCTACACATGTATATGGAATTTGTCCTATGCATAGATGCTATATATACACATTTATGTACTCTATCGCTTTTGCTTTTTTCTAACGAGCATTGTCAAGTTGTTGACACTTGATGTCTTAATATCCTGTGTTGTGATGGTGGTTTGATTGATCGGTTTGATGACGTATTCACCAATAACTTTGAAAGACTCCAAATCGTTCTTCAATTCGAGATACCCCATCATGTTCTTGTAAGCCTCTGTAGCGCCTTCTTCATCTGCATATTCTTCATTGGTGACGAACGATTTCAACTTGGAGAGTTCCTTAGCGGTACACAAAACCCCTGGTGATGTTTCACAAGAATTCTTCAGCACACCTGTTATTCCGATGAACGAGACAACGACACCCAATCTAAACTCTTGCCGTATCTCCAATTCTTGCCAGAACTGCTTGATGGTCATCTGCTTCACACGGTGTTCCACCGTGAGGTGTTCAAAGAACCTAGCCTTTGGGTCATCGTGAAACATTGGGATCGAGAACACCGCAATGTCGTCATCATTTTGTGAGAATATGTCACCAATGGACCATTGACCTTGCAAGGGAGTGATATAACGTTGGATAACCTTGTCCTCTTCGCTTGGGATTCGTAGGTGTGCGCTGTGATTGGTGAAACAACTGGTTAGAGGGTCCAATACTCGTAGCCACCATTTCAGCAATCCTTCACCGTCAAGTACATGCTTTTGTGGATTTTCACCAGAGTTGGGGAATATGTACTGCTGCTCGCTTCTGGTGAATAGGGCAATCTTGGTGATAACTTTTGGGTGGAAATTTGTAATGGTAAACCGTTCTACCCTTTGTGGGGTTTCCAGTTGACCCAGGTGTCTCTTTAGCAAAATGTCGAGGGCATCCCTCGTAGACGTTAGCTTTGTAATCCTTGTAGGGTCATACCCGTTGTGGCGTTTAGCCTCTTTAGGCACGATATCGTTCAAACAATTTTCCAATGGGATGTCAAACAGGTGTTTGAGTATTCCCCTTGTAATTAGTCCCACATTCGCATGCGAGTCGTTTTGTCCCGTTGTGTCAGCCTTGGAGACGAAGAACAACCTCTCTGAACGATCTGAATACAGGGATACGTATTCAAATACCTCAATCCCAAAGAAGAGCTTTTCGTCATGTGCAATTGTGACAAAGTGCACCGTTTTGACCGTTGTTGTACAGCCGTCACCTATAACAAGTGGATGGGTCTCACGAGGCGAAGATTGGAGATGAAGAACGGTGTACTCCTTACCTCTGGGTAGAAAGGACTTTAAAGAGTCTGTAATATCCATCTCCTAACGAGATATTCACACCTTGTGTATATGGATGTATGGTTGTGTTTCGAGTGACGCGTTTTTGTGTCCGCGTCTCCCTCTGTGTGTGTGTGTTTACTTTTCGGGGATTTGTTATTTTTTAAATTTTCATACAAAGTACCACACTAAAAAACCCCATTGGTTAGGAGATTTGTGCCATTTGATGGCATTCCTTCTCTTGGTGTTTTCATAAGTAATACCCCTCGACTACACACATAATCTACACCTTGATAACCCCTAAGATTAAGCAGTAAATCTCTCCGTTTTCTTTCTCTTTCTCTCTTTCTCTATATATATATATATATATATATATATATATGAGGGAACCACAAAAAAATCAACTACTCCACGTACATGTCCTCCCCACCTGGGTAAAACACCAATCTCTCAATTCCCTCCTTTGTGATAATCACCTGTCTAATGACACCACCAGAAGAGCCATCCCACTTGATTGCTTGTGTGAGCGCGTTCTTGACAAAGGCAACAACCTCATCCTTCTCCATATTTGGCTTGTAGTTCTCATCCGTCCAACCGTAGATATAGGACGAACCTGAACCTGCAATGGCAAACTCCTGTTGGTGAATCGAACCTCCCAAGGGTATGCTAAACACCTGGCCACCATTTTTCTCCTCGTCATATCCTGCAACAATGAGTCCTGCCGACAAATTGTCCTTGTTCTTGTATGTGAGTTCTTGGAGCAACGATGCCGCAACTTTAGGTGGTGCTGCATGGCCATGTTGTGCCACGTATAGGTCTAGGTGGTACTTGACAATATCGGCAACCGCTTGTGTGTCCGCGGCAGATCCAGAACGGCAACACCAAATGGAATCGTGCAACTGGGTAAGCTTATCGGTAACTCTGTTTGCAATGTATGATCCTGTTGTGGTACGTCTGTATATGAAGGGAGGGTTAGTATCTGTTAACCATTATTTTTTTTTCTTCTCCTTATTCTTATTCTTCTTTTCCAAACTTTGCAATTGCATTCCCATTCATAAATCATCAAGGATATATAAACTTTGCAATTGCATTCCCATTCATAAATCATCAAGGATATATATAAATGTATAACGATATAATGAAAAAATGAACCAAGAATAAGAATAACAGAGAACACCAGATTAGGTGTTTATATATATATATATATATATATATATATATATACATACGAATCAGCACCTAACACCACACCGTCTTTGAATACGACAGCCATGCTTTATACCTATGTGTTAGTAAAAAAAAAAAAAAAAA